>JAJMHA010000029.1:0-113244 GCA_030583085.1 Hermanozyma aechmeae
AACTAGGGATTATTCATCTCAAATATATAAGATCTTTCTAAAGCTCATTCTTTCTTAGTTCATCCGGTATATAATGGCTCCGCGGACTAGGAACTCTACATTAGTGTGATCCTGCACCGAGCACCTCGATAGATCATCACCAATCACCAGACTAACGACGATATAGTCCGGATTTTCCAAATTCCAGAGTTTCATTTTCCCTTATACACAAACATGGACGATGTGGACGCAATTAAAGCCAAAATACAGGACCACTTGGTCGCTTCGGGCAACTACGAGGTCATCTCTAAACAGTTGAGACTCCGACTTTACGAAGCCGGATGGTTTGACCAGGTGTCGGAAGCAGCTACCGAAATTTTGCATGAGCGTGATCTAAATAGCGCGTCTTTTGAGAGTTTGTACAACGAGTTGCGGCCCAAGGCGGGCGCTATGGTTCCAGCCGATGTGAAGGAAGAGGTAGTGGGCAAAATCCGCGAGTATTTGGAGGACGCCATACAATAAGCGGAGCGTGGATTCAGAGCATGAAATAAAAAGAAATGGAACGTGATTTCTGAGTCTACAGCCAGTGCTTTCCGGTGCAAAAATGACGTCTTTGCTGTTTGACGACTGACCCGGGCAGATTCGTCCCGTGGCCGTCTAACGCCACCAATTGTGCTGCCGTTCCTGGTTCTGTAACTCAAGATTTCGACAATTAAGCATATTCTGCGGTGAATGTTTCGGGCTGTTGGCGGAACTACACTGCGAGTTACTGTGAGGCTCGTGGCGGAGCGCCGAAAATTATGTAGCACACAAAAGCACAAACTGAGCCCCAAGCAACAAGTCCGCAAACGACGCCACCATTCCCGCCGCCGACAAAATACCTCCCCTCTCGTTTCCTCTCTATCTGGCCCGTGGCCCTGGAGTCGCACCCGTACCTCCCGCGACATCCAATCACCACTCACAAATTCCTGCTGATTGCAGGCTCAGAAAAAACTACTCACCCATTCAAATTCCACATCCCCCATTCTCCACCATGCTCGCCCTCTCCAGATCAGCGGGCTTGGCCAGAGTGCGCGTGCCTCTCTCCACGGTTTCTATAGTATCTGGCCGTCACAACTCGTCCAAATCAGTGGGACTTCCTGCCAAAGACTTGACACCTAAACCCATGGAAACAAACTTCCCCTTGATGTCTCAGAAAACTGCATCCGCCCCCATAGATTACGCCTTAACGTCGTTGGATACCATTGCAATGTGGGCGAGAAAATCGTCGTTCTGGCCCGTCACTTTTGGATTGGCCTGTTGTGCTGTAGAGATGATGCATGTTTCTACGTCCAGATACGATCAGGATAGATTGGGAATTATTTTCAGAGCTTCTCCTCGTCAGTCGGATATTATGATTGTTGCCGGAACCGTCACAAACAAAATGGCTCCTGCCCTTAGACAGGTGTATGACCAGATGTCCGAGCCCAGATGGGTCATTTCTATGGGCTCGTGTGCCAATGGAGGAGGATACTACCATTATTCTTATTCTGTTGTCAGAGGCTGTGACCGTGTCATTCCTGTGGATGTTTATGTTCCTGGATGTCCTCCTACGGCTGAGGCATTGATGTATGGTGTTTTCCGTTTGCAGAAGAAGATGATGCAGACAAGATTGACGAGATTGTGGTGGCGCAAGTGAGTGGTGGTGTACACTAGAATTACTAGGATATTGCATATCGGTTGGCTGCCGCAGGCTTTTTATAGCGAATGAAGGTAGGTTTGGCACTAGTCCAGCCGAAGTATGAGGACACTGAAGAGTAATTGCGCTTTATGGTGGAGTTCTGAAGGGAATGATAAACCGGGTCTTCTCGTTCGTTTCTCCTGTCCGGGATTTTCTATGAGCTCTTGCCTCGATTCCTTTGTTTCCAGAGTTGTCTCGTTAGTAGTTTCCTTCTGTTGAGTTGAGATAGCAGAAACCACGAGAAGTCGGCCCGATTTCGTTCACTCTTCGTGCCTACGTGATTTGATTGCCCTTTCTCTGCAATTGCTTCTCGTCCACAACTTCAACTTGAAATTTTCCTCCTCCTGTGAGCTGCCTATCTATTCGATCTATAATTTCGACAGCTGGACTAGCCTAGCCAAAGCTCCATACACGTATCGTCAGATACCTTCAGCACAAACAGGCTTCTAATCGCCCCGTCCCAACCCTTTCCATGGGCTCCTATCCTTCCTACATTAGCCTTTCGTTCAAAGGTTCGGAGCCAGCTCGTAATCCGGGCTCCCACACTCTGAAGGTACAACTTCTGTGGTTCTGTATGACTACCTACGATCTCTCCAATAACGACGCCACTGACAGTGACAAAGTCGTATTCTCCGACGTGAATCCGGGACCTCCCACCGAGAGGTACGGGTGTTGAATCGGAGATGTCAGAGATCCGCATCTGGCCAATCCTGTACACGGCTATTCGCACCTGCCCTCACAAACCGCACTGACTTTCTCCCTGCACTTTTTCAAATTTTCCTGGGTCTCGCCACCCGCACCAAATTAGAAGGCTTATTTTTTCCCCCTCACATTGTGTCCCCAATTAGCGGACTAGCGTAATTTTCCCGTTGCTCGGCCGGTTCCTCTGCACATTTGCCCCCCCTAATTTTCCTTCTTCTCACCACTTTTTTTTACCCTTTTTCAACCACAAAATGGCTAGAACTAAACAGACCGCCAGAAAATCAACTGGTGGAAAAGCTCCCAGAAAGCAGTTGGCTTCCAAGGCTGCCAGAAAGTCGGCCCCCGTTAGCGGCGGTGTCAAGAAGCCCCACAGATATAAACCAGGTACCGTGGCTTTGAGAGAAATCAGAAGATTCCAGAAGTCTACTGAGCTTTTGATCAGAAAGTTGCCTTTCCAGAGATTGGTGAGAGAGATCGCCCAGGACTTCAAATCCGACTTGAGATTCCAGTCTTCTGCTATTGGTGCGTTGCAGGAAGCCGTGGAGGCTTACTTGGTGTCGTTGTTCGAGGACACCAACTTGTGTGCCATCCACGCCAAGAGAGTGACTATCCAGAAGAAGGACATCCAGTTGGCAAGAAGATTGAGAGGCGAGAGATCGTAAGTCTTTATCGGGCCTGGTGCTCGTTTGCGTTTTAGTAATGTATGTTTTCGAATTCGAACAATGCGTAGGGTGCGTAGGACAATAGTGCGAATGATGGCTGGAGAACAAGAGAAAAATAAAGCGTAGAAAAAAAGAAGCAGGAACTCGCCATCTATTTTGTGTTTACTTTGCCTCCTCCTTGTCCTCGCCCACGGCGATGCCATTCTCTGGCTCATCCGTGCCTTCGGCAGGTTGCTCTGCCTCTTCCACAGGCACATGAATGGCAAGGTCGGCAAGCGAATCAGCGAGCTGGTCGCTGCTGTAAGGGTTTCGTTGAGACTCGAAGCTCCCTATTACCGGTGGCGCACCGTACGCAAAATGGCCGTATTCCTCGCGTAGTTCGTCCTGGCCATACGGCGGGATCATACCCGGAACCATCGGGGGCATTCCCATGGACATCGGGTTGAAGGTCAGGCCCGATGCTGGCGGCTGATTCTGGGCCGTTGGAGGCGGAGTCTGCGCGTGATGATGAGGATGTGGTGGTGGAGGTGGAAATCCTACGGCAGCATATGCTGACGCGGGATCCATCCCCATAGAGATGGCGGCGGCGGCTTGCATTTGCGCCACGTGAGCCAACTGGTTCCGCCGCTGCTGGAACTTTTTGTTGCTCATGGATACACGGCCCCACCCTAGGCGGACACGATTTCCGCCGATGATGAAACCTTCCATGGTCAGGATGGCTTCCTCGGCTTCCTCACGAGAGCTGTACTTGAGGAAGCCACAGTTTTTGCCGGGTGGGATTTTGATCTGCTGGATAGTTCCAAACGGTTTGAATAGAGTTGCCAATGTCTGTTCGCTGACGTCGGACAGAAGACCACCAATGAAAACAGTGGTGTTATTCGGGTCCAGGTACAGAAGACCCGGAGCTGGAGCAGGGTTGCCGAGTCCATACATTTGCGGTGGAGGCGGAGGCATTTCACCACCTTTCTCCGCTAGTAGGGGTGAAAAGTAGAAGTAGGGATTTGGTGGCTGCGGAGAACCCAAATGGCCTGGCCCAGGATGCAGACCATAGAGATACTCCGGAGGCCCCATGCCGCCGAGGGGAGGCGAGTTGACATGGTCGTCGACGGATTTGCGCCCCACGGCGCTATTGCGGGGTGTAGCCAACGCAACCCGGAGCGGTCTGCCGCCAAACCACACGCCATTCATCTCCTCCAACGCCCGCTGGCGCTCGGACTCCTCGGCAAAACGCACAAACCCAAAACAGCGCGATTTGCCCAGAATTGGGTCTGTCATAACCCGCACCGTTTTGATGGAGTCCTTGAACAGCTTCTGGAAAAACAGTAGGAGGTGCGCCTCGGTGGTGGACGCCGACAAGTCACCCACAAAAAGCGAATACTCGGGGCTGTGTACAATTGGTGCATCCAACGTAGCACCCAGTGCCCAGTTGAGCCGGAAGTACTTTTTCTGGTTGTCTGGGTTGGTGGGGAACTGCAGCTGTGAGGGAATGGCAATGTCGGGTAGCAATTGTCCATTGAGTGCTAATGCCTGCTGCGCGTCTTTGTAGGACTCGAATTCCACAAAACAGTAACCGCTATGTGTGAGTCCACCGTAGTAGCTGTTATCCATTCGAGCCGCACGTGGTTTGATGAGTTTGACAGTGACGGATTTGCCGAGAACCAGCCACCAGAGATTGGTGATGGCGGCCTCGTCTAAGAGAGGATCTAGATCTCCCATCCATAATGTACGTGGTTGTTCAGGTGCCGACAGCGCCGAGGTGTCCGTCTCGTGTTCGGTCTCGGCGGCAATACTCAGCTGTTTTGTTGATACAGGAGGCTCCGGAACGGTGAATTTGGATAGCATTTCTCTTTCCTGTTGGTGTTGGTGAGATGCACGCGCTGAGACGGTGTTGCTGGGATTTTGAAGTGGTACCTCCGTAGCATCCTCCGGTGGCGGAGTAAGGTCTGAGGACGACATGTTTAAACTGAATGATTGAGATTCTGGACAAGTGTTGTCAAATGAAAATGGCACGGAAATCAGGTTAGAGGGAATTGAACTTTTTTGGGAGCGCTGGGCTGGTCGAACTGAAGGTGGAAGTTGGTATGATTTAGTTCAGGCCCGGATGGCAATGTTGCAATCGGAAGTCAAGCGGAATCAACGGATTGTTTATAAAATCAGAAACTTTAGAACTGTAAATGAAAATGTACAAAAACTGAAACTGGGCCGGAGATGCGGGGGGAAAACTTGAACGTGAATTGCAAACACCGGATTACACTTCAGCAAATGGCGGAGGTGGAGGTGGCGCGGAGGTGAAACAAAGTTAGTGAGAGAACGCGGCCCACACACGCTGATGCTTGCTGCAGGAGGTGGAAACGGGTGTCTAAAAAAGCTAGGGTTGTTGGGGTTGAAAAGCAATGCAGAATTGTGAATTATTCACTGGGTTCTCGAGGATGTATGTCCAGGAATAATGAGACGATTTACTGGCCTTGGAATCGTCCTTGTTCTTGTTTTTCTTTCTTGCACCAAGGCTGAGTCCAAAAATAACCCCTGCGAATTTGACGTGAATCTATGTCCGGTGATGCAACAGTGGGTAGAATTCCAAACCGAGAATCGGGATGAATTGTTTTCAACTGATGTATTTAGAATGGAAAACCGATTCGTATTGGTTCTAAACTCCGGCCTTTTCTTGGCTATCCTGTGTTATTTCTCTGCTTGGGACGATTACCTACTATTAGTCGAAACGGACGAGTCGAATTAGTTAGGAGTTAGGATTTTATGGGAACGTGAACGGCTTTATTGATTGCTTAGTGTGGCGCCCATTGTACTCTCGCTTGTTCTGCATTTTTTCCCTCGCCGATTTGCAATTCTGCACGAAACAGACTGTGATTGACTAATGTGAGCCATTTGAACGCCAAGGTGATACGCAATGGGAAACTTTGTTCGAGGCACCCACTAAAAACTACCTCAGGAGGTTTCAAAATTGACTCAGTCCACGGATATTCTCAACCCAGCTCACTATTTGTTCATATGGCGGGCTTACTCAGACGGAACCTCTGAAATCAGTCTCTACATTAGCGAAATAAACAAACCAGATTCAAGTGATTGAGACGAGGATGTCAAACGTAGATATTTACCATCAGTCTCTTCGGAGCCGCTTCTTACGTGGTTCCGTTACCTGTTCCAATTTGCAGTCGAATGGTAAACGCCAGACCCCACCAACGCAATTGAGATTATGGACCTCACTTCACCCAAATTCAAATTGGAATCACAAATGCACACTAATGTACCGATGAACCAGTTCGATTTTCGCAATCTTCAACTCCAGCCTTTTTTGCCTCTCAACTCCAGCCGTCTTGGTAGTCGCGCGAAACGTAAACAAACACCATGAGCACCAACCCATCTCAAGGCTCGTCGTTGGGCGCCCACGTGCGGAAATTCATAAAGAATACACCCTTATCAGATCATGGCAACGAGGCCCTATTCTCCACTTCGCAATCTCTGGATAATTTCGGCCTGACACCCCAGATCAACTTCACGGTTCAGAACATGCCCTCCACAGAACCCACAAATCGGGGCTACCAGCAGAAACTACTGTATATGCCCAATGCCGAATTTGCCAATGATCCCAGTGTGGTGGGCCTTTCCGTTCCAAATACCTTCGAACACAAGTCCCACCCGAATGCAAGAACCAAAGACTTGCTAGGTCCAGATGACGATCTCGACAATGAGAATTCCAAGCCAAGTTCGACCACAGCACCCGTGAAAACTTCAACCCTCAGAGGACTTAGCGTGGCAGAAGATGAAGTTACTCCAAGCTGGATGCCTCTGGGCCTAGACCACAAATGGGCAGATAACCTAGGGCCCATGGAGGACCAACACGAAGATATCGGGCTTGACTTTCTCAATTCTGCATCCGCAAATACATTCATCCACAACACGCGTCACGAGGCCGCCGCGCAGACCCCAATGTGGAAGAGATTGTCCAATAAGTACCAGGCCAACGAGTCGCCGCTACCGCAGATATTTCCTACCGATGATGGCACTGAAGACGACAAACATCTAGAACGAAAACCGTCGATATCTCTGATCTCAACACCGGTGGCTGCGAGGGATAGCGATCACCAATGGACCCAGCAGCAGATTGGGCAACTCGAAGATATGCTCGAGCAGGCCAAAGACAAACCAGATGACTACCTCATGAGCGGGCTGCCTTTGAAATTATTCGGCAACGAGTATGACACATTTACGAAGGCAGTGCTCACGAAGTTTGTGGAAAACGTTCGTTCCAATGCCAACAGTGTGCAACGAGAGGAGGCGATGGCCAGACCCCCGCTCTCTGCTCCCAAGCTCAAAATCAAGAACTTCACCAAGTCAGGTGCCTACACTGATCAGGACTTCATGAAGAACGCCAACAACTTGTTCCAGCAAATCCAGCAAAAGGGCTACAACAACAGCAACGTATTTAACAACCAGGGGCAACTGTCGCCGACGGCGTTTCAGGCGTCCATATCACATAACACTGCAACTTCAACCCCGAAACCAGACAAAATCCGGGGCCATCTGCGTATTGCATCTTTCGACGAGTACTCTCCGTATTCCACGGACTTCGAGAAGGAAAGCCTGCTGTCAGCAGAGCACGAATCCTCTGTCCGCGACAATGACTACACGTCGTACGACAAGACGAACTTCACTCGTTCGCATTGGCTGAGCACAAGCACCGAAACGGTGTCGAAGTCAAAGAGCTCATCCTACACAAACGACATTGAAACCGATGTTGAGTCGGAGGCCAGCCATGTCCCAATCGCGGCTCTCCGCAATTCCAAAGTTAGAAACACTGATAAAGCAGATCGAAACTCTGGTCTGCCTGCGGCACGTGTTCACTCCGGATTGTCTTCGGAATCTCCAGCCCCACTCCGATGGAAAAGATTGTCGCAATTAAAACTCTCCAATAGCTTGCCCAATGCAAAGAGAACTATTCTGGCAGGTCATAAGGGCACGGTACACCCAGGTGCTTTCCCCGAGAGAGTGGGTAGCATGATCTTCGATAACGTCAATAACAGATGGGTGCACGCTGATAAAGAGAACCAATATCCAGATAGTCTAGCATCCATTGAAGACCTCAGTTCAAATGAACACTCGCTTGGGCCCACTCATTCGGACACGAAAAGCAATGTGCGAGCGAGGAAGAACTTGGAGGTGTCGTTCCAGTCTCCGATTCATTCAAGTGATAACTCTGCTGTGCTCCAAAGTCACAATGTTACACGCTATTCCGATCTTCAGAACGTGACGTTTTCAACTTCGAACAAGGATCTACTCTCTAAAATCATCAGCGTCACAAACACTTCATCGTGGCAAGGCCTCACGTCCATTGACTTGTCTGGACAGGAATTACAAAGCGTGGAGGACTTGCGGAGCTACTTGCCGGATGCCAGGAGAATCAATCTATCACGCAACAAAATCAAATATATTGACGGGATTCCTTCTGAGGTCTACGAGCTCGATGTGTCTGCAAACGAAATCAACGACCTTACCTCGTTCGAAATATTCCGGGACTTGGAAATCCTCGATGCTTCCTCAAATTATCTCAAGAGCTTGTCGTCATTGTCAGGAAACAGTCACTTGAATTCTTTGGACCTCAGTTTCAACCAGATAAGAAGCTTCTCGAGGTGGAGACCGCCTTACAACTTAACATCCCTATCACTAATGGGAAACAACCTCAGCGGTGAGATAGATCTTGGAGAGCTTGGACTTACGCATCTCCAAACCCTCAACTTGGCGGAAAACAGCCTCACAGGAGTAAGTGGAATCGAATTGCTCACCTCGCTCCGCGTTTTAAACCTCAACGACAATGAATTGACAAGGGTACAATGCAGTGGTACAAACCGTACCTTAAAAAAGCTATCTGTCAAATTCAACAGGCTCACTACACTTGATGTGCGAGGCTTCCATTCCTTGAGAGTTCTAAGAATTGATGAAAATAGGCTCGAAAGTATCCAGGGCTTAGACAAGCTTAGACACCTTCAAGAAGTCTCTGCAAAATGCCAGATGAACGATCACGTTCTCAAAGAAATCCTCACTTCTGCTGTGGACGTGAGCTACCTAGATTTGTCAGGGAATGGAGGGTTGGTTCAAATTCTCAATAGTGGATCGATCCAATCCTTTAGTAACGTCAATGAGTTAATTCTCTCAGCGTGTGGGTTTTCTGAGCTTCCTTCGAGATTCGCCGAAGTCTTTCCCAACGTGAGAAAATTGACTCTTGCTTTCAACAAGTTAAAGACACTCGATGGACTTGGCCAGCTCAGGAAGCTACGGCTGTTGAGTCTTTTGAGCAACAATTTGGTGCAGATGGAGAATATAATCACCGGACTTCGGAACACCCGATCAGCACTTCGATCTTTGGATTTGAGACTCAATGTGATAAACTTCGATCTCTATCCATACGTGTTCAGCCCGCACGAACTCGAACTTGGATCTCTGCAGAATGCAAATCTAGTTGATGCTAGCCCTATTCAACTCGATGAGCCCGAAGATATCGAGAACTTTTCAATACACTGTGCTGCCATTGCAAGAAGCAAGAACGAATGGCAGGTGCGAGATGCTAGTCATTTCGATAAATTGAGAAGCGAGGGGAAAACGAGCATGGTTAATCGGAGAGTGAGCTACGAGAAGATATTAATTAATTGCTTCCCAATGTTAAAAGAGCTTGATGGAGGCACGGTGAACGCTGAAAAGCGGGCCCAAATGAAATTGCGGAATTAGTGCAGACAGGGAAGTCGAATTCCGCACCACCTATATCGAAGACGACACCTACTTCTGTTGAAAATGGTGCTATCCACACGAGTGAGCATGCAATGGCTTCCAGACAAGGCCGATGAAATCACCAATACCATGGTTTTCACCTCGCCATCTGATCATTTCGTCGACGTCCGAATTTTCCAGAAGAACTATCCGTTCATTGAGGATACAACAAACCCAAAAAAGTTTGATGAAGTGTTCGAATGGGCAATGACGGGAGTGGAAAATCCAATAGAGGGGACGAACAAGATAGAGTTTGTTCATGAGATCAATTCTCACTGCGTCCTCAAGGCAATCGAGAAGGGTGTCCCATTGGAGGAGTGTCCAAGCGATCCAGATGTCGGAGCATTCTTTCCAATTGCTGGATCAGAAGATCGGAAGGAAACAGGATCCATGATCAACCCTAGCACAGGCAACATCGGCGAATACGTGGAGATATGGCGATCGTTGGATCCTAACCAGACCAGGCCCGATTCCGAGGTTCGGGAATCTGAGGCCGATGTTGAGTCAGCCGTTTACCAGCCAGTAACCTCTGGACTTTCTGGCAAACTCATTCGGCTCGGTAATTGGGTTCAAGGTATCTTGTACGATACTGCAGATAGAGATTATCCGCTTAGTGTCGTGAGACTTTTCCAGGACGACAAGACTGGATCTTGCACGACTTTGATCAAGTACGGACCCCATGAGTTTCCTGATGTATTTGATGGCCTGAAATTGAGCATTGGCGGCATTCAATGGCAAAAAATGTGATGCAATAGACTAATAGCAAGTTGCGCCCGTCATCACCGGGAGTGCACAGTGTATGGGATCCGCACCCTCATTTCCTTCATTTTCTCTGATAACATCCACACCAAAATGACGGGAGAGAGCTGGTATGTCGAGAAAATGTTCAATATCTGTTAGGTAAACAGTTTTCTAATCTCAGGTTATTTATTTTTGCAGTGGTTGTGAACGCTGTCAACTTGTTTTCTCAAGTCTTTTTCACGATCATGTACTCGGACCTTGAGAGCGACTACATCAACCCGATCGAGTTGTGCCACAAATTAAACCCCTGGTTCATTCCAGAGGGTGGCTTGCATGCATTCTTGGCCGCCCTTTTCTTGGTGAACGGCTACTGGTTTGTGTTCTTGTTAAACTTGCCGTTGGTTGCCTACAATGTCAACAAGTTCATCAATAAGAACCATTTGTTGGACGCGACGGAGATTTTCCGGACGTTGTCGAAGCACAAAAAGGAGTCTTTCATTAAGTTGGGTTTCCACTTGTTGTTGTTCTTCTTCTACTTGTACAGAATGATCTTGGCCCTTGTTGGAGACGAGTAAGGAGCGAGTTGACTCCCTTTTCCCTCTGTCATGTTCAGGTATCGTATTAGATTTTTCTGTTGATAATAGACGAAAGCCTGGTGTTGACCCGATGTAGTTGTTCCCGTAGTCCGTGGTTGTGGCCGAAGACGCGGCCAAAGTCTGTGAGTTTCATCCACACTTTGTCGTTGAGAGACAGCAGGGACGTGGACGGTTCGTTGACATGGTCTCTGAGCTCCTTAAAGGAGCTTGCCATACGTCCGAGCTCTTCCTTTTCTCTCTTGGCATCGGTGTAAGATCGTCTAACTTTCTCAAGCTCGAGCCCGACCTGCGCGTGCTTTTTTCTTAACTCTAGAATCTGTGCTCTTTTCTCATTCTTCTGCTTTTGTACCTGAACAATATCATTGGTGATATCTCTTATGCTTGCGTGAAGGTCCATGAGATGGTCAAGATGGTACGAGAGATGGGCCCTGAACTCGTTCAGAACCACGCTCTCATTAATAAACTCGGTCTTAGCGGCGCGTGGATTATGCGCCGACACAAATTGTTTTAGTACGTCGAGGGTGGTCAATGTGAATCGGCGGTCTCTTGCAGAAGGTGCATGTAGTCGATCAGCTTTCACCAACACCGACTTCTGCTTATTTTTATTGGTGACTGAAAGTGATTTTGCAGAATTCTGGAGCGTCGGATTGAAGAAATCTAGGGGGCGTAGCGGCTTAATAATTGGAGTGACGCTACGAGCCACAACCTCCGATCGAACAGTCCCACTGTCCACTAGACGCCTTGAACGCCGCGTAACAGCGACTTCCTTTTTTGCTGGCGCCTCACCTTTCTTAGGTCGTCCTCTCTTTCGTTTTGGTGGCTCCACCGAATCCAGAGCCTCTCTCTTGAGATTCGTCGGTGGAGAGTTGGAGACAAATGATGAAGCTGGATTGAGTTCGATCTCTGGAGTTGGCGTACCGTAAATTTCAGGTGTGGCTGTAGTTTCTGCTAAAGGAGTACCTAGTTTCTGATCAATGTCATCGTCGTCCTCATCAGAACTGAACGACGTCTTTCTCTGTTCTCTGATGCGGCCGTAGTTTTCGAGAGCCGCTGATTTCTTGGGGATTTGCTGTCTGAATCTGGGAAGGTTTTTATCTGTTGGTTTTATTAGGGCCAGATCTAGAGACTCTAGGATCCGAGATGAATCGGGTGTGGTGATGCTAAGTTTCTCGACCTTGATCTCTCGAGCGCTGATGTTAGTATTTAAGGCGCTAAGAATTTTGGGTATAATTTATCTATGAGGTTTCTCGTACATACCCTGAGCCTCGGACCCGTGCTTGTCTGAGGTTGTCCTTATCCATAAGGTAAACACAAGCGCGGGGTCAGAAAGATGATCGAGTTGTTACGAGGGATGAGAAGATAAGTTGGTGACGACATAGTTTAAGTTTTTCCATATCATTTTAAGCCAGTGTGAGTGTATTTATTAGTATTTGGCGTGCAAACGGTTGGTTTTTGAATTTCTCCACTTACGTTCCTTCGTGGTATTTGGTCAGTTCTGTCAGTTCTCAAGAAACGCAGGGAAGCTGGCGGGAGACAGTGGTAGAATAGTAAATAAGAAAACTAAAATAAATAAAGCAAAACAAAGCAACAAAACGAAAAAGAATGAATACACAATATTGCCAGTATGAAATCAAGTGGCAACCGTCATTTTGCCGCTTCTCTATACCTTAACATAGTCCCCATAGCCGTTATTATACCGCTGCTCTTCACATTAACAATTACCCAAGGCTAGGTACCCCACCATAGCACATATGCACATTTACACATACAATTTACTCATCTACGTGCATCGAAGTGTTGCGGAATGTATTGCTAACTTACTGCTGGGCAAACTGCTCCAACAAGATGTTTCTCTCCTCAGAGTCAGCACCCCAGTTCTTGACAACAACACAAGAGCAGCCAACAACCTTTCTGGCGTTGCCCTCTCTGTCCAACTGGCAAAGACCAGCCCACTCACCCAACAACTTGGCGTCAGAAACCTTGATCAAAGGAGTCTTGTCCTCACCCTCGTTACAGAGAGCCTCAACCAACTTGACGATGGACTCTTCGGTGACAGACTCACAGAGAACACACAACTGAGCCTCCTTTCTGGAGAGAGCCTTGGAAGCCTCTCTGAGACCTCTGGCCAAACCATCGTGCACAAGCGAGGTTCTCAACACAACCTTCAAGGCATCCTCGGTGGTGATAGAGGCGTCCTGCTGCTCGACGGCAACCTCCTCGACGATCTGCTGTTCTTCAATGTCCGACATTATAGGATTCTTTTGAGATTAGTGATGAGAATGTGACTTCTTCGTCAGAATAACTGCTCAGTAAAGAGTGAGAAGAGATTGAAATTTTTTTTTGCGCGGTGGTGGGCCGGGGGCACGAGCCCTAGACTGCAGACAGCAAACGGCTCCAAATGCCACTTCTCGAGATTGTGAGGAAATGCGGGATCTGAAAATGTGAAAATCAATTTTTTTCTGGTGTAGCTTCTGGAGATCTCCGGGAATTATAGAAATTGGGCTTCTCTGAGCTGGTGGCGCTAACTTGTAGTTCCTGCCACTTGACTACTCATGATGGTTTGAACCAAAGTGAGGCTCAGAATAGTTCGGAGTGAATATCAGGCTGTCAGTGTATCCGTACACAGGATACGAGCTGCAAAATCCACTTTTCCTTGCAAACCGCAGTTCTACTCGCCTGGGTGCAAATCGCGATTAGCATGCATACGGGCTTTTGATGCTTAAGTGGAGAAGATCATGGTCAAGAAATATCGTCATCCATCTCGGGGTTGCTTTATCTTAAATACGTTTTATACAGTCTATCAATCGTCAAAGTTCCATTTCGGAAGCACCGAAAGGCTCATGGTGGGCCGAATCATAGTCAAAGTCATCGATAGCAGACTCGGAGTCAATGGCTGACGACACAGTGGGAGGCACCTGCGAGTAATCGTCGTCATCATCTTCAAAGTCCACATCAAAGAAATCGTCGTCCGTTCCCGTGATCCGCTGGTATAACATCTTTACCTCGCTAACAATGCCGTCGTAGGAGATTTCGCCAGAAGGCATGTTGGAGAAAATGATGTCATCGGAACCACCCACGTTCTGACTCAGAATATTGTGGCGGCGTTCTTGTGGATCCAAGACGTTGGATAAATTAGGGTTGACGAAGGTGGTTTGCAGGAACCCAATCTTGCACACCACATCGAGCGACTGCTTGGGAACAAAACTCTGGAGAGATTCACCTAGCTTGAACGAGTTGACAAGAATGGGGGTGCCTTGCTGCGACATGACAAAGTCCTTCTCATCTAGGAAGTTCTCGAGGTTGGTGGCACTCTCGCGCAATAGCGCATGCTCCATTTTCTCAGACGCAGACTCCAAATCCTGCTTAGCTTTGGCGGAATTTGGCTCATTAGTGTGCGAGTACCAAATGGCCTGGCCCTCAGGACAGACACCCGAGCCGCCGTTCTGAATAAGCACTTGCACGGAGTAGGCGTTATTGGAAGGAAGTGACTCAGGTGGGAAAACCACCACTGCCAGCGTCTCGTTTTCCAACATCCACTCTTTACACGAGCGGCGCACAACGGTGATGAGTCGGGTGACGGTGTAAGTCTGGAGGTTTTCCAGTGCCTCCTTGTAGTTGGCCTGCAAGAACTTGGGGGCCTGGGTGGGTGCCACCACGATTTTCTCTGCGATCTTCACCCGCGAGCCGTCGCTGAATTTGGCCACCTTCTTCTGGGGGTCAAAGTCAACGAGCTTGGTGTCGAGTTTGTAGGTCGTACCAGCCACGGCTGCACTGCGGCAGAAGCCTTGGGAGATTTCGCCGGGTCCTCCATATTTCAGCACCATCACAGGGAAATGGCCATACACCTCAAACAGCACAAGAAACCGCTTGATACGGGCAATGGCTTCTGGGGCACGGGTGTTGGCGTGCGTAGCCATGCCAATCAGATAGACGAGCTCGTCAGTCTGGGGCAGCTTGAGTCCAAACTGTGTCTCCAAGAACTCCTCAATGGGAGTAGCGTGGTGCTGTTTCAAGAGCTCCTTCTTGGCGTCGTCATTGTTGTCCTGCAACACAAACTTGAGGAACTTCATCAACAGCCGCTTGGTCTGGAGCGTCATCAGCTGGTCCGTGAAAATGTCCTCCTTGGTGGTGTTGGAGATCTTGGATTTGAAGTTGTCGTTTTCAAACACGTGGAAATTCAGCACCAGCTGGAATTCGAGGTACTTGTAGACGCGAGACTTAACCAACAACGCCAAGAGGTCCAGCTGTGCAAACATCACTCGTGCACTGAGGTCTATACCATAGTCTTTCAGGGAGAACTTGTTGTTATGCTTGCCGCCAGGAATGTAGATCTGAGCATCCAGAAAATGTGCCACCTTTCCCTGGTTGACCTCCACACACCATTTTTTGAGCTGGTCGATAGTGTGCGTGGAACTGCTGTCACCATACCAGTTGTTTCTGTCAATGTGAAGGACTTCCACACCCTGCCAGGCGAGAGCTGCTGCCAAAATGGATTCTGCGAGACCAGTACCAAGGATCAAAATATCACAATGGTCGATGGTCAAGCTGTGGCTGTTTGGTTTCTCGAGTCCCGATAACTGGGGAATCACCTCGGGCGTGTAGGAGGCCGAGGGTCTCCGTTCTGCCATGGACTTGCGGCGCTCAGTTCTGCGGAACGCGGGCATTGCAGGCTAATTTTGACTTGTGAGGATAGTTACTGTTTTTTTTTTTTTCTTTTGTGTTTTGTTGGTGGGTGTTTATTTAGCGGGGACTGTGGTTGATTTTTTTTTTTTTAGTCTGGTGGAGGTGAGACTTATTGCGGGGCCTGCATACGTCCACAAATTAGATAGCGCCTCCCTCGTCGACCGGGCCGGAATCGAAAAAAAAGGCAATTGTCTTAAGAATTTTTTTTTTGCCGGCTTTGTTAGAGCCGTGGGCATTCCATGCCGCAGCATATTCCTCCATTTTCTCGTTTCTCTGACCTTCGACGGCTCGCCATGGAATGACTCGGAGCGCTGGTCTCGGGAAGGTGTGCAACCAATGGCCAGAACCTACAGAATCGCTGATTTGGGGCAATGTTCTTGACCTCGTGCCCAGCCCCCAGATGATCACGTGACCAGACGCAATGCCTCTTGTTTTAGGTCAGGGTCCAGTTGCCAGGCGTCTGGCCCCGGAAAGGAAAAAGACATGATTCCTTTTTAGCCCATAAACTCGACAGTTGTCATAGATAAACACTCCCCTTGGTCTAACATCGCCAGCCTTGCCTTCTTCTTCCTCTCACACTTGACTGGCGAGTAGGTCACGTGCATGTCTCTTCTTCTAGCGTGGCAGGTCAAAGAGAAACACTGTCTTGTGATAGGCGGCGGCGACGTCGGGCTCAGCAGAGTTCAACATTTGGTGCGTGCTGGAGCGAAAATCACTGTTGTGTCAGGCGGTACGCTTCATCCCGAGTTGAAACTTCTCCATGAACAGAATAAGCTCCATCGGCTCGAAGAGAGAAACTACGAAAATGAAGATCTCGTGATGTATGAAAAAGAGCCCCTAGTCAAGGATTTCAGAGATATTGAAGAGGCTGATTACTCTGCAATTCAGGCAAAGGTCGTCGACGAACATTTTGCCTGTGTGTGTTGCTGCATCGACGACGCCATACTCTCCACCAAAATCTATTACCAGTGCAAGCATCTTCGGATTCCCGTCAACATTGCCGACAAGCCTCCCATGTGCGATTTCTACTTCGGACTGATGTTCAACCAGGACTCGCTACAGATTATGATAAGCACCAACGGGAAGTCGCCGCGTCTCTCGAAAATGATCAAAGACGACATTGCAAGACAGTTTGGAAACATCAAACTCAACGACGCCATCGATAACCTCGGCGCAGTCAGGGCTCGACTCCGAAAGAAGCTCAGTGGTGAGGACGTCGAGACCATTGATGCGCGTATGCAATGGATCAAGAAACTCACGGACTTTTTCAGTCTTCGCCAGTGGAGTGAACTTGAGTTAAGCGACAGCGCCGTAGATAAGGTGGTTGAGCAGTATCCTGGCTTTCCACCTACTGATTATGAAGAGTTTAAGAAGTTCGTGGAGAAACAACAGGATGAAAATGGCGTGCTGGAATGATCTCAAAAGTGAAATAATTTGGTAACCTTATTTAGGCGCATTCCTCGCAGATGACATAGTTCGGCCCTCCACTACACAAGGTACACAAGGCGTCCAGATTGGCGTTCTGGAGGTACAACAAATGCTCACTTTTATTATGTACAGCCGCCACCGATCTGAACCTGGGGATTCACAGCTTAGACCTATGTCCGCCTCCTGGCATCCAAAAATAGACTAGATCCCCTCTCTACACTGTCCTCATATAGTACACCCTTCCCGGCGCTCACCATGAAAATGAAGCTAGAGGTCCTCATGGACAAACACCTTTTTGCCGCCTGCGCCAACGTATTCTGCCGCAATATGCCCGTCACCCTTCAACTGGTATTGATAGCTCATCAAGCCCTCTAGGCCCACAGGACCTCTGGCATGGATCTTGTTGGTGGAAATACCGACCTCAGTACCGAAACCATAGCGGAAGCCATCGGCAAATCTGGTCGAGCAGTTCCAGTATACGCCCGCCGAATCAACTCCCTTGAGAAAAACATCAGCAACTGCCTTGTCTTCAGTAATAACACAGTCCGTGTGCTTGGAAGAATGTTCGTTGATATGAGAAACAGCGTCTTCGACAGACTTGACCGATTTCACGGCAATGTCGAACGACAAAAACTCGCGGTCGAAATCGCCGTCCTCGGCATCAACCACCTTGTCCCCTAAGGGCTGGAGATGGGCTTTGATGTCAGGAGTCACGTGGAGAGTCACATCGGCCGCCGCCAACGACCCAAGTACCTTATTGAGTTTCTCGGCATCACCAACAACTGCCTCGTGCACCAACAACTGCTCGACAGCGTTGCATCCGGCAGGATAGTTGGTTTTGGAGTCCACAGCAATACGGCACGCCTTGGAAATGTCGGCATTTTCGTCGATGTAGATGGAGCAAATCCCGTCTGCGTGTCCGAGAACTGGAATCTTAGTGTTCTCCTTGATGTTACGCACGAGGGCATTGCTACCCCGGGGAATCACCAAGTCAATATACTTGTCTTGGGCCAAAAGGCTGCTGACGTCCTCTCTGGACTGAATGAGCTGAATAGCCAGCGCAGGAATTACGGTATTCTGCAACGTCTTCGTCACGACATCACTGATGGCATGGAATGTCTGATACAGTTCCTTGCCGCCTTTCAAGATGGCACAGTTTCCAGATTTGATGGCAAGCGCCGTGATATTAGCAATCACTTCGGGCCGGCTTTCGAAAATAATAAGAAGCACACCGAGTGGGGCAGTGACTCTGTACAAATTCAAGCCTTCGTCAAGCTTCTTGGCCAACGTGGTTTTACCCACTGGGTCTGGCAAGGCGGCCACGTCCAACACACCTTGTAGCATTGCCTCGAATTTGTCATTTTTTGCCAAATCAAGCCTCTTGATTAGCGAATCAGCCAATTTGTTGTTCAGGGCTGCCTCCATGTCGAGGGTATTAGCACGAAGAATGGTATCTTTAGCGGCTTTCAAGTTATCGTGAATTTGATGTAACGCATTTGAACGTTCTTCATTAGAAAGGGTTTTCAATACGCCAAACGCCTTGCTAGCGTCTCGGGCGATCTGTTCGGCCATGTTGAGATCTGAGTCACCGTGTAGGAATGAGTATGAGCAGGAGCCCCTACAACATCAATGAAAAATACCAATGAGGACAAAAACAGAATCAATACACAAAAAATAAATGGAACATCGTGCTGAGAACGAATTGATCTCAGGTTCAGAATTTCGTATTTCTGGAGAGAGCAGAGATTGGCCACGGGAAGAAGTGGACATCGGCTTGGCATCCGAAAAGCACCTCCTTTATCGTAGCGACAAGTATTCTTACAGACGCATAAATTTGATCTCTTGCAATTATCAAATCCTCGTCAAGATGTTTTCTCTATTATGCTGAAGCTCAGCAGGATAATGCTGATTCGCACCCATGCTTCATCACATGTCCTCGGACATCTGAAAATTGTAATTAATTTAGAAAACAAAGAATTGTCGTAGCCCAGAAGATATCAACAACATTAAGTGTCCCTTTTTCTTAACTCAATTCGTTCCGTCACTACCTTTATACCCCGATCAGCCTGTACATGTCACGTCTCACAATACTCAGCCATCTCATCCTCAAATCCAGAATTCAACAATGTCAAGGCGACCCAAAGATCCATTCGCAGATTCAAACAATCTCATAGATCTTAATTTGGACTCTTACCCTCAGACAGACCCCGCTCAATCTCGCTACCCAGAATACGATAGCCCATACCAACACCAGACATCGGCAACGGTTGAACAACGTTACACCGAGAACCCATTTGAAGATCATGCAGTGTTTTCTGACGACGAAACAAGTACATTTGGTCACGACCAGTCGTTTGAGCAGTACCCAACTGCGAATCGTCAAGTGCCGTTGTTGAGTACTTCTAATGCGCCAAAGGCACAGAACAAAGGCTTTTTTTCCAACTTACGGTCAAATATTAATGGCGAGGGAGACTATGTTGGTATGGAAAGCCCTGACCAGGACGCCGATGCACCAAAAGCCCGCCAGAGTGAATTTGATATACGGCGTATATTTGACAAGATTAGGAGAAAAAAGACGATAGAAACCGCTCATACGGGACCCCGAGAGATCCATGTTTTGAACCAGACTCTCAATTACCCCTTTGGATACTTATCCAATCACATCTCGACGACTAAGTACAATTTTGCTACATTCTTGCCGAAGTTCTTGTTTGAGCAGTTGAGCAAGTACGCCAACTTGTTTTTTCTCCTCACTTCCATTATTCAGCAGGTTCCTGATGTCTCTCCCACGAACAGATTCACCACAATCGGAACATTGATTGTGGTTTTGCTAGTTTCTGCCGTGAAAGAAATCATGGAGGACGTGAAGAGGGCCAACGCGGACAAAGAACTTAACAACACTCGGGTCCTGGTCTTAGACCCAGAAACTAGCGAATTTTCTCTCAAAAAATGGATTTCGGTTCAAGTTGGAGATATTGTTCGTGTCAACAACGAAGAGCCCTTTCCTGCCGACTTGCTACTATTGAGTTCGTCCGAGCCAGAAGGTTTGTGCTATATCGAGACGGCCAATTTGGATGGCGAAACAAACTTAAAAATCAAGCAAGCTCTTCCAGAAACGGCGAATCTTGTTAATCCTCACTCGTTAACATCAAGTCTTGGGAAAACTACCATCATGTCCGAGCAACCAAACTCCTCCTTGTACACATATGAAGGAAATTTGGTTGATTTCAATGGTACTCCCAAAATAGCACTTTCCCCACAGCAATTGCTTCTTCGAGGTGCCACGTTGCGGAACACTCAGTGGATTTACGGGGTTGTAGTTTTCACTGGCCACGAAACGAAGCTAATGAGAAATGCCACCGCAACACCTATCAAGAGAACAGATGTTGAAAGAATTATCAACTTGCAAATTGTTGCGCTTTTCTGTATCTTGATCACCTTAGCGCTAATATCGACGGTTGGAAACGTGATCAGAATTCTGGTGGACAAAAAGAACTTGTCTTACTTGTACATTGAAGGTACCAGTATGGTGAGATTGTTTTTCAAAGATATCTTGACGTTCTGGATCTTGTTCTCCAATTTGGTACCCATCTCTCTATTCGTTACGGTGGAGATCATTAAGTACTACCAGGCGTATATGATTGGAAGTGATCTTGACATGTATTTTGAAGAGACTGATACGCCCACAGGTGTCAGAACTTCGTCCTTGGTCGAGGAACTTGGTCAAATTGACTACATATTTTCAGACAAGACAGGAACACTCACCAGAAATGTCATGGAGTTCAAGGCGTGTACGATAGGCGGAAAGTGCTACACAGAAGAGATCCCAGAAGAAGCTCATGCGCAGATGGTGGACGGTGTCGAACTCGGGTTCTACAGTTATGTGGACTTGCAAAATCACCTTCGAGACAGTCTCCTGGAACAATCGGCTATCATCAACGAATTCTTCGTTTTGCTCAGCACGTGCCATACTGTAATTCCAGAACACGATGAAGCTACAAACACAATCAAATACCAAGCTGCCTCACCCGATGAAGGCGCTTTGGTTCAGGGAGCAGCTGATGTCGGTTACAAGTTCACAATTCGCCGACCTAAGGCAGTAACCATCCACTCTGCACTCACAGATACAGATAGCCAATATGAATTACTCAACATTTGCGAGTTCAATTCGACAAGAAAGAGAATGTCGGCCATTTTCAGATGTCCGGATGGAATTATCCGTCTTTTCTGTAAAGGTGCCGACACTGTCATTTTGGAGCGCCTTTCACAGCTGGAGCCGCAGCCCTTTGTGGATGCAACAATTAAGCATCTCGAAGAGTTTGCATCCGAGGGCTTGAGAACTCTCTGTATTGCATCTCGAATTGTTCCTGAGAATGAATACCAGGCTTGGGCTGCCCAATATTTTGAGGCTTCTACAGCGCTCGAAGACAGAAGCGATTTAATGGACGAGGTTGCTGAACGCATTGAACAGAATCTCTTCCTCCTTGGTGCCACTGCCATTGAGGACAAATTGCAGGACGGCGTTCCCGAAACTATCCATACTCTCCAGAATGCCGGTATTAAGATCTGGGTGCTTACTGGTGACATGCAAGAAACTGCTATCAATATTGGCATGTCATGCAAACTTCTCAGCGAGGACATGAATTTGCTTATCATTAATGAGGAATCCAAAAGCGACACTAAACTTAACCTTGAGGAAAAGTTGGAGGCCATTTATGAGCATCAGGGCGACATAGACCAAGATGCTCTCAACTCCTCTTTGGCGTTGGTCATTGATGGTCACTCTTTAGGGTATGCTCTTGATCCCGAGCTTCTGGACACATTCTTGGCCCTAGCAAGCCGCTGTCGGGCTGTCATTTGTTGTCGAGTTTCCCCATTACAGAAAGCACTTGTGGTGAAATTGGTGAAGCATAAGAAGAAGAACTCACTATTGCTCGCTATTGGTGACGGTGCAAACGACGTTTCGATGATTCAGGCTGCACATGTTGGCGTGGGCATCAATGGACTCGAAGGAATGCAAGCCGCTCGAAGCGCTGATATCTCAATCGGCCAGTTCAAGTATCTCAAGAAGCTTTTATTGGTTCATGGCTCGTGGTCTTATCAAAGAATTTCCAATGCCATCTTGTACTCGTTTTACAAGAACATCACGCTCTACATGACACAGTTCTGGTTCGTGTTCTATAATCTTTTCTCGGGTCAATCGCTCGTGGAATCGTGGACGTTGACATTATACAACGTGCTTTTCACCGTGTTCCCTCCATTCATTATGGGCGTTTTTGACCAGTTTGTTAACGCAAGGCTCTTGGACCGGTACCCACAGTTATACCAGCTTGGTCAGCAGCGCAAGTTCTTTAACGTGAAAATATTTTGGGGATGGGTCCTCAACGGATTTTTCCATTCTGCAGTTATTTTCGTCTGCCTTCTGTGGGTGAATCAGACGGGAGCTTACTTACCTAATGGTCAGGTTGCTAACAATTGGACCTGGGGAACAATGATCTACACGACATGTACACTTACTGCTCTTGGAAAAGCTGGTCTTGTCGTCTCGCTCTGGACCAAATTCACTCTCCTCGCCATTCCAGGCTCCTTCCTTCTTTGGTTGGCTTGGTTCCCCATCTACTCGATTGTGGCCCCGCTGATCAATGTCTCCAGAGAATACTACGGCGTCTTGGCGCACACATACCCCAGTGCTGTATTTTGGGCATCTGTATTTGGTATTTCGGTCCTTTGCTTGCTTAGAGACTTTTGTTGGAAGTTCTTTAAGCGCGTGTACAGCCCCGAGAGCTACCACTATGTCCAGGAGATTCAAAAATACAATATTCAGGACTACAGACCTCGCATGGAACAATTTGAAAAAGCGATTCGCAAAGTGAGACAGGTCCAGCGGATGAAAAAGCAGAGAGGATTCGCCTTCTCACAAGTGGATGACCAGAACTTGGAAAAGATTGTGCGGTTGTACGATACTACCAAGAAGAGGGGAGTGTACGGAGAGTTGTAAGAAAGGCGCATAGCTGAGAAAAAAAAAAATAATCAAAATTATCGCGCAGCATGAAGGAGTTAACCATCCTCGAGGTGAGGGACGTCGTGATGGTGGAGTGCATACGTGAAAAAATCCCACGACTCATAGACAACAAGAAGTAGCCGCCGCCATGAGCGAAGAAAATGCGAAAACTGCTCCAGTCGCTGCAGATGGTCCCAAGCAACTCAGCAATAAAGAACTCAAAGAGTTGAAAAAGAAAGAAAAGGCCGCCAAACGAGCGGCTCAGAAGGAAGCAGCCGGAATCACTCCTGAGCAGCAGCAGCAGATTGCTCAACAGAAAATTGAGAAATCCCAACAGCAGGCCACAAACACGAACCTCAAAAAGCAGCTTTCACAAGCTGTCTATAAGGATGATAATCGCAGAAAGACTCCGGCTCTATTCTCTCATCTCGAAACCAGAGAACAGAGAAACGCCTCTTCACCCACGGTGTCACATATCGTGCATCCTGCGATTTTGACGTTGAATTTGCACTTTGCCAGCCACAAAATTGTTGGCTCCACAGCCAGATTGCGGGAGATGTTGACGGTTTTCACCACCGTGATTAGCGACTACAAGACACCCGCCAACACGACGTTAACCCGGCACTTGACGGGCCACTTGTCGCACCAGATTGAGTATTTGAAAAGTGCAAGACCGCTTTCGGTCTCAATGGGCAATGCAATCCGCTGGCTTAAGCAGGAGATTTCGCACATCTCCATCGACACCTCCGAGCAAGAGGCCAAACAGATCTTGATTGAGAAAATACACTCATTCATCAATGAAAAAATAGAGTTACTGGACCAGCTCATCATCGAAACCGCGTCCCAACACATCCCCGAAGGCTGCACGGTGCTTACTTTCGGCCATTCTGAGGTGTTGGTGAAAATGTTCCAGCATTGTGCAGTGGAGCAAAACAAGAAATTCAATCTTGTGGTGGTGGATCTGCACCCACTCTTTGAGGGTAAGCGGCTTGTCAAGGAACTCGTGCAGACGCAGCAGGTGTCGGAAAGTGACAGAACTTCCACTCTCCCCATCACCAAGACCCACATCAAAATCACGTATCTTTTGCTTACACTGCTATCACTGACGATTTTGGAGGACATCGATTGTGTGTTTTTAGGCGCTCATGCTATGTTGTCGAACGGCCATCTCTATTCACGGGTTGGAACTGCCATGATTGCCATGATGTGCAGCCGCCGCAATATTCCCGTATTGACATGTTGCGAGCTGATCAAATTCTCTGACCGTGTGCAGCTCGATTCTGTGACTACAAACGAGCTAGCTGATCCGGACGATTTGATTCGCAATGTGGATCTGAAACAGGCACCTACCATGCGCTCTCTTGCTCTTGAACAGTTTCTACAGCAGAAAGAAGAGGAGAAAAATTCTGAAAAAAGCCAGAAAAAGCTGCAACAACAGCAACAGCAGCACTCCCACGAGCCTAAGACACAGGACACCTCGCTTTTGGCGCAGTGGAAGTCGATCCCGTCTCTCAACATTCTCAACATCATGTACGATCTCACACCTCCGCAGTACATCAACAAGGTTGTGACGGAGCTTGGATCATTGCCTCCATCTTCAGTGCCTGTGATTTTGAGAGAATATAAGAGTCATTGATTTCGATCATTTTTGGTCCATGGCGACCTTTCCGTCACGTGCAGGTGGCGAGCTGCGAATTGCATATACAATATAGATACATCTTCAAACAAAGAAAAAGCATCCATGGAACACGAATTGGCGCTTGTTGAGCGAGTAGATCTCCGCCTAGCTCTTGCCGAATCGGACTCCGACCTCCAAACCGCTTTGCATCAGTACCTCCCGCCTTTACTTTTGAAGCTCGCATCTCCACATCCACCAGTTCGTCAGGCTGTTTTCAAGACAATCCAGAATGTTTTTCCGAGAATTACCGCTTCTAGGCTGCTTCAATTACCCGTTGATGCTCTTGTCGATCAGTTGATTTCTCCCAATGTGGGATCCGGATTTGATACTTCCCAGGTGAGACTCTACCTGATCTTGTTCCTCTCGAAGGGAGTAGAGAGGATTGGCATCGTTGAGCAGGCGCTGACAGCCATCAAGTTAGCCAAAACGATTTCCTCATTTTCAGGGGCCGTTTTGGCGCGGGCATTTGCGTTGATTGTCAAGCTTTTGGCTGGCTGGAAGGCACCAGAATTGGAAAGCCCAGAGGCCGAAAAGTTGGCAGCAGAGTTTGATTTTGCCCAAAACAAGCCGTCAGAAGCGCTTCTTTCCCAGACAATCACCAAGTTTTTCTTCCTTCAGCCCAATGCTTCTGCTGCCGTTGTGACTGCACCAGGCCTCAGCATTCAGGACATCAATTTCTTCACAAAAGATGCCGGCGTGGCTTACAAAACGACTGCTGAAATTAAATCTGCTAAGATGGCTTTGCTCGAATTTTTGAAGGTTGGCTTTTCCGAACTGTCGCTCTTTTTACCCCTTTTGGTAGCATCCGTGGACTCTACATCAGTCGTCGCTGATGCCGCCGAATCAAGGTTGCGCAAGTTGGCATATGATGTTCAAACTGAAGAGGTGGTGCAATCACTAGTTAAAATGTTTACCGGAGACGGCAATACGCTTCCCGTGAAACCCCACTTGCAAGACAAGATTCTACAATTGCTAAACAAAGCTAGTCCCAAGATCGACTCCCACAGCCTCCAACTGATTGCAAACATCGGTTTGCTGTCTGATTATGCGAGGCTTAGGCTGTCGACCGTGAACTTCATCAGACTCCACACGAAGTCGGAGTCGCTGAGGCCAGATGCTCAGTTCAGTGAGTCAGTGGCGTCAAAATTGAAAGAGAATTTGATGAAGGAAGGATGGCCAGAGTTGGCCACTTCTCTGGGTACAGGATACAATAACGCAATTCTGTCCAGGCAACTCCAATACGAAGCACTCGGCGATGTCCTTCGAAATGCGCCTTCTCTCTGGCAACAAAATCTAGACTACTTGGTTTTTATGCTCGAGTCTCTTGAGGGCGATTTGGTGGATGTAAAGCCCACAATTCAGGACGCCTTGCTGCGATTGAGTGTGCACTTGCCAGGCTTAACTTCGAATGCAAAAGCTGAGCTTAAGCAGATTCTTAGGCGTGTACTTTCTACAAACGATCCCAAAACATCACTCATGCGTTACATAGCTGTGAAATTTGTGTGCTGCACTTACGACTTTGAAGATGCTGAGGCAAGAATCTTGTGTTTGCAAGGCACGGCTTCATACAATTACCTGGACACTATTGACGAAGCAAGGAGGGGGTTAAACCCGTACTACTTCCGACTCCTCAATGCATCAAATTCGCTTGCTCCTCAATCCTTGTCCGAATTTGCGGGCTCGGAGACACCCATAGCGTTTCCTTCTTTTCAGAAGCTCATTCAAGCGATAACTTCCAACATGGGAGTTCTCAGCGACAGTCTTGACGAAACATTGAGGTTTGCCTTCAGAGCTTTTGCCACAGAAGCTGTTCAAGGCAAGAAAACTGTTATCGCAACCGATGAGAATTGGGAAGCTCGCGTGGACAACGCCCTTGAGACTGACGAACTTGTCAGATCAAGCGTGTCCGACTATATCAAATATTCTAGTGCAGATCTCTTGACGAGCTTCAATAAGTTTTTGGATTTGTTACTTTCTGCAATCTATGAACAGCATTTCGGAAGTCTCCGTGCGCCCAAAGACTTTGCTTTCGAGACAATCTTGAGGCTTCTCCTTTCGCTCTCCTCAAATGATGTGACCAGCCATTTGGTACCGAGTGTTGAGAAAATTTTGAAGCCAATCATTGAAATACCACTTCGAGCGACGCAGCTAAAGGACGCATGTGAAATCTTTGGCATAATTGCCTCGCACGAGGATATCAGCAAATTGAGTATCAGCAATATGTGCTCTAGTTTGAACCTTGAGAACGAGCAGGAATTGTTGGCTGCTTCTTTTGTTCTCTCCAGACTTTACCTTCGTGAGCGCGCTTCAGATGTTCCTTTGGAGTTCGTGAGTAATTACCTCTCGACTCTTGTGGAAAGGATGAAGGTCCCAAAGTATTATGACGTTAGTCTTGAATGCGTGATTCAACTTCTGCAGTTCGGCTCGTTAGTCTCGCAAGTGGACCGCGTGAGAGAATTTGTATTACTCGTTGAGCAGAGAGCAAAAAGCTGTCACGAGCTATCCGTCCTTGCGTTGGCATCACTTGCACTCTCGCTCCCAGAAACGTACGAGCAGAATGAATCGTTGACTGCCTACGAAGCTATAGTCATTGGAACGCACATTTCGAAACAGATTGAGTTTCTTTTTGCATCAGGCGAGGCACTTCTGATCCTCGCTTGTGGATGGCAGTCTCAGAAATTGATCTCTTCGAAGGACATTATGGGGACTCAAGTTGCTCTGCTTCCGCCAACAACAGGTAGGCTACCTGTGATATTAAAAGAAGTTTTGAAAGCATGCGCAAGCACAAAGCCAGCTCTCAGACGAGCTGGGTGCTTGTGGCTTCTTTCATTGGTGATGTTTGGCAAGCACCTTCCTCTCATTAAAGAAAAAGCTACAGCGATCCACTTATCGTTTATGCGATTCTTAGCGGATCGTGACGAAATTTTACAAGAGTCTGCATCCCGTGGGCTTACGTTCGTTTATGAATTGGGAGACGCAGACCTCAAGGAAACACTTGTCAAAGGCCTTCTTCGCTCATTCACTGAAACAAAATCCACATCGTCCTTGATGTCAGGAAGTGTGGGCCTTGATACTGAAATCTTTGATGAGAATGTGCTCAGAACAGATGATGGATCTGTTTCGACTTATAAGGATGTTCTTACCTTAGCATCAGATGTGGGCGACCCCGCTTTGGTGTATAAGTTTATGTCCTTAGCGAGGTCCAATGCTTTGTGGTCTTCGAGAAGGGGAATTGCTTTCGGCTTAAGTTCGATTTTATCTAAGCTGAGTCTTGAGGACATGTTGGCGAACAACCCTAACATGGCAAATCGTTTGATTCCTAAACTCTTCAGGTACCGATTCGACCCGAATGCGAACGTTGCCCGCTCTATGAACGAGATTTGGCAATCTCTTATTGCCGATACTTCCAAGGCGACATCCAGCTACTTTGAGCCCATTCTCCAAGAGGTTCTAAGGAGCATGGGTCACAAAGAGTGGCGAGTCAGGCAAGCAGGAGCTTCGGCATTGGGCTCGCTACTTCAATCTCAGCAGTTGGAGACGTACGAGTCGAAACTTGAAGAAATCTGGGCCATGACATTCCGCAGTATGGATGACATCAAGGATAGCGTCAGAAAAGAAGGCAATAACCTTGCCAAAGCTCTCGCAAACATCTTAATGAGAACCGCAGATTCGAATATCAATGGATCCAGTCGGGCTTCTGCTGTTATTGATGAACTCATTCCATTCTTCTTGAGTGGCAAGGGTATATTGAGCGATGCTGAAGATGTGAGGAATTTCTCAATGGAGACACTTCTTAAACTTTGCAAAAATGGTGGACCGGCTGTTAGAAAGCACGTTCCGGAATTATTGGGGACGTTCATTGAGCTTATGTCTTCTTTGGAGCCTGAGGTAGTGAACTATCTCGTTCTTAATGCTGACAAGTTCAATTTAAAGAGCAGTGATGTGGATGCCCAGAGGCTTCAGAGCTTAGGTAGCTCACCTTTGCTTGAAGCGGTGGAAAGACTCCTAGATCTTGTAAACGAGGAGATTTTGCCTCAGGTCATGGCGCAGCTTCAAAAGTCAGTGAAACGTTCTGTTGGCCTTCCGTCTAAAGCTTGTGGTAGTAAGGTCATCGCCAGTCTTATTCAAAAGCACTACTTCATTATAAAAGCATACGGAGATCGGCTTTTGGCACTCTCAAAATCTCAGTTAAGGGACCGGAACGCGGTCATTGCATCATCATATGCTGCCGCAGCTGGATATTCCTGTAAGGTCGCCAGCTTGGATAGTGCGATTCAATACGTGAAGGATTTGGGAGAAAGCTATTGTGAAGAAGAAGACCAACGCAAAATTGTTGCCGTGGCTTTGGAGTCTGTGGCGAAGTATTCTAGCCAAGACCGATTCGAGGCGTTGGCTCCTTCCGTACTTCCTTTGGTTTTCTTGGGAACTCATGACTCTGAATCAGGAGTGAAAGAGATCTTTGATCGGGTGTGGATCGATAGCTCAAGCGGAAGCGCTGCTGTAAGACTTTATTTGACCGAGATACTTGATATTTGCTCAGTTTACTTGAAGTCATCTAATTTCGGTATTCGCCAGGTGATTGCGAGATCGCTTTTCCAAATTTGTAACAGCATTTCTGTCACATCCGAAAGGGATCTCAGTATCTTGTTTGATTTATTGGTTGAAGCTTGCAAGGGAAGATCTTGGGAGGGCAAAGATCTCATTTTCGATGCGCTTGTTGAACTCAGTGTCCAACATTCTACTTTTCACAATTCTCGCCCTGGCCAGGAGAAGAAGATTAACGAGATTGCTAGAGTTGAAGCTAGTCGGCGCAATAAAGCCTACCAGTCGAAAGCAATCATTAGTCTTGGTAAGTATTTGAGAACTTATCCCGATGGTGAACTCGTGTCCGTTTATTGTGATGTGATGAGATCTATTCTTGATGAAGACTACTTTGATGACATGGATGAAGATGACCGCTCCAAAATCGAGACCGCAAAGTTAGAGGAGAAGTACTTCCCATATATTGAAAGTATATTTTTAACCACTGCTTCGAATCCGACTGAAGAGGGCCTTCTAAGCTTGGTGGTTGATTCAATTCAGCTTTACAACACGAGAGTTGCCGATCAAACATGGAACTCCTGCTTCACAATTAATACATTGTTGCTGAAGGTCTTGGTGGCGACTTTGAATCAGTCGTCCCCACTTCAAGCCGTCCAGAAAGCAACCCTTGTCAAATTGATTCAAGATGTGCATGCCTACAAGTCCGAATATCGGTTAGAGAAATGCGCCGTATTGTTGGCAAAGAATACCAAAATGTTCTTGACGATCATGGAGGAAGCGAACATGAAAGCTGAAAGCCAATTTGCGTTTGACTTTTTGAACGCTCTTCGTCACGCCGAGACCTCAACAGTTGTGTTGAATGAGTATAACTTGGCATTGGAAGCTATTTAATTCTACGTTGAATTGGTCTAGAAATTTTATTACAATTACCATTCCTCAAAATTACTGACCTCCTCTCAATCTGAGAACCAAATGAAGAGTAGACTCCTTCTGGATGTTGTAGTCAGACAAGGTTCTACCGTCCTCCAACTGCTTACCGGCAAAGATAAGTCTCTGTTGGTCTGGAGGAATACCCTCTTTGTCCTGGATCTTTGATTTGACGTTGTCAATGGTGTCCGAGGACTCAACTTCGAGGGTGATGGTTTTTCCGGTCAAGGTCTTGACGAAGATTTGCATACCACCTCTCAATCTGAGAACCAAGTGGAGAGTAGATTCTTTCTGGATGTTGTAGTCGGACAAGGTTCTACCGTCTTCCAACTGCTTACCAGCGAAAATGAGTCTCTGTTGGTCTGGGGGAATACCCTCCTTGTCCTGGATTTTAGATTTGACATTGTCAATGGTGTCAGAAGATTCGACTTCAAGAGTGATTGTCTTTCCAGTCAAGGTCTTGACGAAGATTTGCATACCACCTCTCAATCTGAGAACCAAGTGGAGAGTAGATTCTTTCTGAATGTTGTAGTCGGACAAGGTTCTACCGTCTTCCAACTGCTTACCAGCGAAAATGAGTCTCTGTTGGTCTGGGGGAATACCCTCTTTGTCCTGGATCTTTGATTTGACGTTGTCAATGGTGTCCGAGGACTCAACTTCGAGGGTGATGGTTTTTCCAGTCAAAGTCTTGACGAAGATTTGCATACCACCTCTCAATCTGAGAACCAAGTGGAGAGTAGATTCTTTCTGGATGTTGTAGTCGGACAAAGTTCTACCGTCTTCCAATTGCTTACCAGCGAAAATGAGTCTCTGTTGGTCTGGGGGAATACCCTCCTTGTCCTGGATTTTAGATTTGACATTGTCAATGGTGTCAGAAGATTCGACTTCAAGAGTGATTGTCTTTCCAGTCAAGGTCTTGACGAAGATTTGCATACCACCTCTCAATCTGAGAACCAAGTGGAGAGTAGATTCTTTCTGAATGTTGTAGTCGGACAAGGTTCTACCGTCTTCCAACTGCTTACCAGCGAAAATGAGTCTCTGTTGGTCTGGGGGAATACCCTCTTTGTCCTGGATCTTTGATTTGACGTTGTCAATGGTGTCCGAGGACTCAACTTCGAGGGTGATGGTTTTTCCAGTCAAAGTCTTGACGAAGATTTGCATACCACCTCTCAATCTGAGAACCAAGTGGAGAGTAGATTCTTTCTGGATGTTGTAGTCGGACAAAGTTCTACCGTCTTCCAATTGCTTACCAGCGAAAATGAGTCTCTGTTGGTCTGGGGGAATACCCTCCTTGTCCTGGATTTTAGATTTGACATTGTCAATGGTGTCAGAAGATTCGACTTCAAGAGTGATTGTCTTTCCAGTCAAAGTCTTGACGAAGATTTGCATACCACCTCTCAATCTGAGAACCAAGTGGAGAGTAGATTCTTTCTGGATGTTGTAGTCGGACAAGGTTCTACCGTCTTCCAACTGCTTACCAGCGAAAATGAGTCTCTGTTGGTCTGGGGGAATACCCTCCTTGTCCTGGATTTTAGATTTGACATTGTCAATGGTGTCAGAAGATTCGACTTCAAGAGTGATTGTCTTTCCAGTCAAGGTCTTGACGAAGATTTGCATACCACCTCTCAATCTGAGAACCAAGTGGAGAGTAGATTCTTTCTGAATGTTGTAGTCGGACAAGGTTCTACCGTCTTCCAACTGCTTACCAGCGAAAATGAGTCTCTGTTGGTCTGGGGGAATACCCTCTTTGTCCTGGATCTTTGATTTGACGTTGTCAATGGTGTCCGAGGACTCAACTTCGAGGGTGATGGTTTTTCCAGTCAAAGTCTTGACGAAGATTTGCATACCACCTCTCAATCTGAGAACCAAGTGGAGAGTAGATTCTTTCTGGATGTTGTAGTCGGACAAAGTTCTACCGTCTTCCAATTGCTTACCAGCGAAAATGAGTCTCTGTTGGTCTGGGGGAATACCCTCCTTGTCCTGGATTTTAGATTTGACATTGTCAATGGTGTCAGAAGATTCGACTTCAAGAGTGATTGTCTTTCCAGTCAAAGTCTTGACGAAGATTTGCATACCACCTCTCAATCTGAGAACCAAGTGGAGAGTAGATTCTTTCTGGATGTTGTAGTCGGACAAGGTTCTACCGTCTTCCAACTGCTTACCAGCGAAAATGAGTCTCTGTTGGTCTGGGGGAATACCCTCCTTGTCCTGGATTTTAGATTTGACATTGTCAATGGTGTCAGAAGATTCGACTTCAAGAGTGATTGTCTTTCCAGTCAAAGTCTTGACGAAGATTTGCATACCACCTCTCAATCTGAGAACCAAGTGGAGAGTAGATTCTTTCTGGATGTTGTAGTCGGACAAGGTTCTACCGTCTTCCAACTGCTTACCAGCGAAAATGAGTCTCTGTTGGTCTGGAGGAATACCCTCCTTATCTTGAATTTTTGATTTGACGTTGTCAATGGTGTCCGAGGACTCAACCTCGAGGGTGATGGTTTTTCCAGTCAAAGTTTTAACGAAGATTTGCATTTGATATGTTTGTGATGATGTGTGTGGTGAGTGGCAAGTGGGCCCCTTTTATATTTATCCAAAAAGGGGGGCGGAGGTCACGTGACGCGCGCTCTAATTGTCATGCTGGCAGGAAAAAGAAATGTGAGATTGTTCTGTCAGGCAAGCGGCCAGCCGCACTGGAAACGGCAGAAAAAAGCAATGTGACTGGTGAAGTAGACACCTTCTAAACGGGAAAAATTGTTTCAGTCCGAGCAGCGGGGTGCCTTCTGGACCGGGTTTAAGCGAGAATTGGAGCTGTTTAATTGTGAAAAATATTATTATCTGAGTTATCAGGCCGTATTTTTACTAGGCTTTCCAGAGCCGTTTTTTTGAGAATCCGATTCTTCCCGAGATCGCGCACCGGCTGCAAGCGAGGCATTAAAAAAAAAAAACAAATAGACTTTGAGACACTGCTCATTCTGCAGGTCGCCTAATTGCGGCTCAAGTCTTGAACGACCGGGGGGCGATTGAATTATTGAGCGATTTCCAACAAGAAATGAACTGTGAAGCAAAACTGTCCACCACTTTGAGATTAAGGAGTGGGTAACTTTTGCGACCGTCGTCGGGTAACCAGCCCAACATGGCAAAAATAAGCTGTTGTTCTCGAGCAGGCAGTGCAAGTTTTGGTGGCCTCGCGAAAGATTTCAGCATAAATAGAACCTCACGTGCTGACAACGTTTTCCGTGGAGGTGGGCGACAACGGGCGAGGATATCCAGGTCGAAGACCAGCCCGAATTCCATCCAAGGTGTTTCTGCTGGCAAGCAAACCTGCGTCGTTTCTGCAGTACTCGATGACGTTGTCTGCCTTGTAATATATCGTGGCAGAATACTGCGGACTCCATGCTAGCCGACAGAGCGGAGTGACGAGCGTGGTGTAGTTGTTGCGGATCCACAAGATAAAGCCCCCAGACCCGTACTGAAGGAGATAGAGAATCACGGTCAAACATTTGAGCACTACAATTTCAACGCGATGCCGCGATGGCAACGACAAAGTTCGTCTTACCGAATGCAGCAGCGGTGGCGAAACCACATGATTTCTCAGTGCCAGAAGAACAGTGGGAGACCGCGTGGGGCTCTTGCCGCTATTGATGATCTGAGTGAGTTTGTGTTCTAATACGCCACAGAGCTGTTGCAACAGGCTGGGGTTTTGTGTTAATGCCGTCAACTCATAGAGTTCCTTGTTGTATGGTCCCATGGGATCGCTGCTGATGGCTTGCGACGTTAGTTATTGAGCAAGCTACCAAGATTGCACGGCTGCAACGTACCATTTCTGACTTTGGCGTCCACCGACTGCGATAGACGGGGGAGCAACTTCATATCAACGTATTCCGTGCCAATTTCGAAAAACAAGAGGGGTTTTTATGGAGTTGTGTCAAGGGGCCGACAGACCCGAGCTGCAGTACCGTCACGAGCCCAGCGCGAAGTTGTAAGATTGACAAAAAAAAAAAAATCGGCCAAACGAGGATTAAGCCGGGTGTGCTGGCGTGGCGGGAAATCGAGAAACACCAAGCGTGTGGCCCGTTTGTTTCCGTGCCGAGTGCTCTGTTTGCTGGGTTTTTTGGCATTTCCTCGTTGGTTTCTGGACGGCCGGCCCGAGGACCACACCCGTGCCTCCGACCACACCCGTACACCAAGGACCGGAGCCCCGGTTCTTCTCTTTAGCGGCCGGCGCAACAGGAGGCTACTGTGTGTCGCAGGCCACCCTGGCGAGCAAACGTTGCCCCCGAGCCCGCCGCGGTGCTGCCGCGGAGGAAATGCGCACGTGACCGAGCCGTGGTGCATCAGAACACGAGCCAGGCCGCGAGATCGAGGCTACGGCACCAAACCGGAGCTGGAATTTTCTCACCGCAGCGTATCACCATGTGGCGGTGAAACCTCACGGCTGCCCGAGTCTCGACCCGGTGGCACGACCGGTTGCTTGTTTCGTCTAACGCTCTTAAGACCTTATGGTCCTGCACACTGCGCGCAGCCCCATAAAAATCCTGCTTCCCCAATCGCTCCATTCATCCTCTCATCCTAACTTGTTTCGGTCTCATAGGGGATCCGTGGCCTCACCGCCGAACAGAATCTGAAAGCAAATCACACACAGCTCCCACGCATACAATACGACTCCACGAGATCGCCTGAATACTCCGTTGTTTTCACCATCCTTCTCCACGTTCCAAAAGTTTCTAAATTCCCACGATGTACTAGCCAACTGTGGAGACCGTGACCGCCCCCCTCTAAACAAACAACACAAAACACAAAAACAGAAACTAGACAAATGGCTGGTACTGAACTTTTGTCTGTCACTCAAGACGCCTCGCCGCGAAGCTCTCAGTCGTCCCTACCTGAGCTGACGGGTCTGACTCTCCAGGCTTGTGCAGTGAAAACCGCCTCGGCTGCATCGCCATCTCCCTCCTTCCAGTACGATCGTGACATTTTTGAGCAGTTCCAGAAATACATTGCCGAAAAAAATTACCACGGGCTTGCATTGCTCACTCGCCAGAAAGGGTGCCCGCCATTTTTGCGGTTCAAGGTGTGGCCAATGTTGCTCAAACACCACCCGTTTGTGGTCAACCCGTTCATTCAACCAGACATATCGGACGGCGAAAAGTCGTCCAGCAGTGATTCTTTAGAGGAGTCGGACGACATTCGTCTTCGTATTCGTAAAGACTTGAGAAAGTACGCCCACGGCGTGGCTTTCAGCTCGACCGAGGAACCGCTTTCGCAGACTGAGCTGCAAATCTTTGATATTCTTGAGCTGGCTGTTTGCAAATTTGTTCTGAAATGGGGCAGAATCATCAAGTATGACCTGGCCCTCACGTGGATTGCACTCGGTTTGGCCGAATGGCTCCCGCCTATTCCGTTGACGGAGTGGGTTTTGTTGGGCCGCAATGTCTCTTCAAGTGCCCACACGTGCATTGGCCTGGTTTTTGACGAGTATTCGTCGTATTTGAAAGACGCTGACCTCTCCGAGTCCATGGAGATGTTGATCAAGGACGAAAGCCTCCAGACGCTCAAATTTCTGGAGGTCTACGAGCGTCTTGCGTTGGTGATTCTTCATTCACCCGAGCTGGCCAACAAGCGCAAGTCGTCGCAGAACTCCTCTGTCAAAATCGACAAGTCTGCGTTGCCTGTGTCAGGTGGCACTATTGAAGAACGCGTGTCGTTTTTCATTCATGTTTTCCAAAAACTCCTCCCAGAACTTTCGCAGTATTTTTCTGAGGAACAGATCCTCAACAAGTTTGGCATGCACGAGGACGAGTGGCTCATTTGGTGGCTCAAGTACTGGGGCGTCAAAGTGTGGTCTCGAGTAGATCGTGGTCGTGTTTGGGATCTTCTTGTGGGATGGCGCTTCCAAAACAAAAAAATGGAGATGGATATGAACTATCTCCGCGATAAGCTTCACTTGCCTGAAGGAATGCTTGAAAAATTGGGTCCAGACAACTTCTGGCTGGTCAGCCATGCCGAGGAGTTGGAGGGCCTTCTACGGGAGGATTCTTTCAAAGATCTTGTTGCTAAATTAAATTTGAATGATCTGTCTCGCACAAGTCTGGCGTCATCCTCGTCGTCAGCAAGCTCGCTGCCTGTGTTGTCAGCATCCTCCGAGATCTCATCACAGGAGGGCCAGGCGGGCAACACAACAACCGTTCCTTTTTCCCGCATCGACCCTCACATTGAACTTTTGTTTGTATCACTCGCTTTACTCAAGGCCAAGGAAAACACCTTGGTTGAACTTGACCAACACGAAATCCGCACATTCCTATCGCGCTTGCCTGCAAAGTCCTTGAATCTTAGCAATAAGTACAAGCAGTATCAAGAGCTGAAGGATAAGGAAAACGGTGTTGCTGCCGTTGATCACGGCTTCAGGTATGATTACATGGACAGTGTTATCTTTGAGGCTGGTGAGCTCTGGAGAAAGTGGCTCTGGTGGGAAGCGAGCGGCGAAAGCTAGCACCGGAAAGGGAAATGTTGTGGTTGGTGCATCATACACATTTAGCAACTAATGCCAAGGATGGTAGGAACTTTGCGTTTTCTGGCATGATGCTCTTGAATAGAAATCGACATCGACATCGAAATCGACATCGACCCCTCGCCACCTTCGAACACCATTATCGGCTCCTCTAGCAGTGACAGACGGTTTTACGAGAGGCTAATAAAGTTAACATACACGACAGGTCGTCCCCTCTCTTTTGAAGCCGGCTCGGTGGAAGGTCCGTGGAAGGTCCATTTTACGCAACGTGGGGCCCCCATTATATCCAATAACACAGACTATTTGCGGTGCACTAAGACCAGAATTCTTTTGTCTACTGTAGAATATTGCTAAGCCGAAAAGCAAATGCAAACTGTCCCCATATGATCCGGATTATTTCGCTCAACCGTACATGCGACCTGCACCGAGTTCGGAGTTCCCCAGATTATCATGGATATCCCGAAATACTTGAACCCACGATACACGGCTGCGCCTCTCGTTGCCTTCAACTATGCGGCATTCTCTTGCATTGCACTTGTTGTCTTCTTGACTGCCACTCAGCCTTTCTATCTCCTGCAAGTGGTGGGAGTCAAACCCGAGAATATAGGGGCAGTAATTGGAACCCTAGGGGCACTAGATGAGATTGTTGCTATGATATCCGCCCCTTTGATGGGAACTTTGAATGACCGGATCAATAATTGGGCATGGGAGAAACCGGGTCTTCCAGCAGGCACCAGAATTGTGGTAATGGGTCTGTTCACTGCCTTGGGAGTTGCTCTAGTGGGATATGGCCAATTCGCCCAACTGGCATTTCCAGACTTGTGGTTCTGGAGAGCTCTTTTTGCGGTGGGAGTTTCGGGCACCATGAGCATGGTGACCGTGATGTTGCACGAGGCCACGAACTCGGATTTCACTTGGAGGAGATTCGTGTTCTGGAGACTGGCTAGAGAACATGAGAGAGAAGGTGAAGATCTCCCAATTTTGGACCATTCTCCTAAGCCTGGAAATATCTCGGCGTTGTTGGGAGTTATGACCGGCCTTGGGGCTGTGTTTTCAGTGGCTTGCTTTCTTCCGCTTCCAGTGAAACTTGAGGATTGGTATCCAGAGATTGGCTCGCGAAAGGCGCTCAAGATCTCGTACGTTATTCTTGGGTCGCTTGCCATTTTGTCTGGTGTATTGGTGTCATCTGGGGCCTACGACTGCGTGAAAAGGAGACGAGTCAGTAGCCGCAGCATTGCATCAGAAGCACCAAAGCAGGGCTACTGGAGGCTTTTGACCCGAGCTGTCGGCGTCTCACGTGATAACAGACAACTCCAGGTGGCCTACGCTGGCGCCTTTGTGGCCCGTGCAACCACGGTGGCCACATCGGTTTTTATTCCATTGATGGTCTACAAGTTTTTCACCAACAGTGGCATCTGCGATACGGAGTTGCCTTCTCAGGATACATGTTACGATGGCTATGTCTTTCTGGCTATTTTGACGGGAGTGGCCCAGACGGTGGCCTTGGTGCTGTCGCCTCTTTGGGGATACTTGGTGAACAAGTTGGGAAGCCGCCAGTCTCTCGTTGGTGCTGCGCTTGTTGGGCTTGTTGGTAACTTGGGGCTCTGTATCGCCGGCAGCGAGACTCTGAACCTATACGATCCCCGGAATGCAATGTGCTTTGTTCTTGTATCCATGATCGGAATCTCCCAGATTGGCGCTATCATCGCCAGCATGAGCTTGCTTGCTGGCGTGGGCAAGGCTGCGTATCACAATGAACACCAAGTCATTGGAGCAATTCTGGGTCTCTACAGCTTATGCGGTGGTTTGGGCATTTTGGTGGTAAGCAAGATCGGCGGTTCGTGGAGCGACAAGTGGGCATTCAGTCCGTTTTTGCTTTTGGGAGTCTGCGACATTCTTTTGGCGGGAGCGAGTTTCGGTGCTGGATTTGGCCACGTTCTGATTTGAGGTTGCCATGATGACACCATGTATTTGACCAGCCTCAACACTTTGAAAATGAGCATGGCAGGCCATGTATTGCTGCAAGCGGCAAGATTTCAATTTTGTTCACAGTCAAGTCCGTGCCGACTTGCTACTTGCAGATAGTGCGTAACTTACTTTCGTGTTGAGAGCCTGTAAGCTGCTCATGCTGTGGACTGTGAATCGCTAGACAAATGCTGATCATGGCTAGCCAGAAACCACGGTGAAGATGGCCCGATGTTCGCCTGACTTGCCATTGCCTGCATTGCTGCTTCCCATCTACTTCCTAAAGCGCCAGGGCCACCCTGCCGAATCTGGGCTTCGTGAACAAACGCTATGAAGTTACGCTCTCTGAAGCCGGCTGACTGCTATACTTCGCCCACTTACCTACGATTTCGTGTCAGCTGAATTCTTTAAACGACTCTGCTTGGATCTACTCATCGACCGTCTGCAGGTCCTGTCAACCAGCTTGGCCCACGTCAAACGTCACAAGGAGGCGTGAAATGAAAACATACAGAATCCAAAAATCATCTATTTCTCTTTTTTTCTCCCCTATCTGCCCTACCCCGCCGCGATTTTCTCTGGCGCAATCTGTGCGGTACGCTTTTCGCATCTTCACCGAATCGGTCGCATTTCTTACCTCAAATCTCACCTTCCCACAATGCTGTCGTGGCCAGTGGCAGAACTCCTCCTCACAGCAGTCCCGCTGATCTGTTGGGTGTTCTTCCGCTGCTACCAGCTTTTGTCCACGCCGGCACAAAAACTTGCTCGCCTGCTTAATGTCGACATTCCCCATGTTCCGGTGGTCTGTGTCGATTCCATCGGCACAGAGCACGCGGTGGTGCACTGGGACATCGAGCTTTCCAACGAGGAAAACATAATCTACGTACTATTGGTGAACGGCCGTGATTCAGGGTCGCTTGCTCAGACGTCAGTGAGATTATGCTCGTTGTTACCGGGCACCATGTACAAGGTTCAGATCCTCGCCGTGAATGCGCTTTCCAACTTCAGGCTGCAACTGGCGCCTGTGTATTTCAGAACGAGATATAGCGACAAGCAAGAAAAACCACAAATACGCCAGTCTGTTGCTGCTCTGCCTCCGCCTGACGATGTTGTTTCCACCAACTACTCACTCGATCTCCAAGCCGCCGATGTCGGCGCACTAGACGATGCTGACGTGCTTTCCAAGTATCTTTATTTGTTCCAGAATGAACTCAAGCGGTTCAAAGCTGATATATGGGCGTCGTCGGTGCATCAGAAAGAAGAGGAGTCCAGGCTCAAAAGTGAGCTTGACGAGCTCCGGCGCGAGCTTAGCTCCGGGCTGGATCTACGGGCCAAGCGTGAAAATGACGTCAAGGACCTTGAGCGTCGTAAGGATGAGCTCACGTTTGACCGGCTGAAACTTATGCGCCAGGTGAAGTTCATTGAAACGCAACGGCACTTGCACGAAACAAAATTGGCAGAGCTCCGAGCCAAGGCTGCTAAGTTGCGTGAAAGAAATCACCACGTGACGTCGGCAGCGGCATCTGAAGAGCTGCGCAGCAGGGAAATCGTAGCACACACTACGGCTGAAACGGAAGCCATCAAGGCAGAAATCGCGGCGCTCGAAGAGGCGACTCGTGTGCTTTCGCAGGAAAAAAGGGACCTTTTGCACGTGATTGACAAGCTTCGGCCTCTACTCAAACAGTTCACGACACCACAAGCGGTTGCACCCGGTGAGGGCTCACCATCGCTGTTGCAGATTAGCATCGAGTCTCAGGGTGAAATTTTCACCAAGGAAAGCACGCTTACGAAGCTAGGAGTTGATACGCTTTCGAAGATATGTGCGCTTCGGCCCGATTGGGAAGGTGATATAAACTCTGAAATTGAAACATTGCTTGGACTCGAACTGTCGTGGCGCGAGACGTTCCGGACGGGAATCCGAAAGTATGTTGGAATCCAGAATAGCTTGGAAATTGCCCGGTCTAATCGAAATCCGGGATACGAGATTCAGAGGATGAATGAGTACACTGCTAGCGTGGAATTTGGAGGCTATGGAAATGCTTTGGGCAAGAGAAGACCTACAGAGAATGTCATGGGACTGACCGAAGACAAAGTGGCAGGTGGCAGTTACTCGTTTAGAAACGCTGCTGATACTTCGATAGGTTACTCTGATCAGAATTACTCCGACAACACACACGCGGATCTTGCGGTGTATCCCGAACCTTCTCAGGGCAATTATATGGATCCTATTGCGGCACCGCAATTTGCGGATACTTCGGTTTACACCAATGAGCATCTCGGGGCATACCCCGAATCTGCAGTGTATTCTCGCGACCCTCATAGCGCATACTCGACTTCCTCGTTGTATGGGAATGTGAATCCCGAGACACCGGTATATTCCAACACGCTTCCTGAGTCTGCAGTGTATTCTACTGAGTCGCAGGCATATCTTGAACCTGCATCATACGACATTCCTGGAGAATCCTATCCAGATGTACCTGGAATATACCCGGAAACCTCCGATTTGTATGATGGTGCGGCAAATGGAAACACAAAAGCCTACATGGACACTTCCTCATACCACAATGTGGCCAGTGGTAGTTCCACCTCGCTTACCAACACGCCATTCATTGCTCTGCCACTTTCCCACTCAGGTTCCGCACTTCTGGCAGTTCCCATGCTGCTGCTTCCACAGTCGTTGGTGATGACGCAATCTTCATCCCACTTGTCTCCAAGACCTGTGCCTATGGACACGTATGCGGACCCGTTGATTTCGCCTGTGCAATCGTTCCCTTCGCAGCAGCGTGCTTCTCTGCCCCCACCAGTGGTACCGCCATCGATTTCTGCGCAATCTATGCAGCAGTATGCTCAAAGCATCCGCCAGAATTTCCCCTACGACGACCAAATCTATTCACCGGCGAGTCCAGATGTTTACAATCCAAGTAACAACGGCTCAAGCACGTTGTGGAACCTGCAGGGCTACGCAGATCGGCGGAATCTACTTGGCTCGCTTGCTCCTCCCTTTGGAGGCTTACCCTCTCCTAGCAACTCACTCAACCTGCTTTTGCTTCCTTCTCATTCGGCCCAATACAGCATATGGCTGGACCAGGGACAGCAGCTGAGGAATCATCAACGAAATGTCTCTGGTGGTAGCATGTGGCGCAATGATTTGAGTGCAACTCGCGCAGACAATTCGCAAGCTCTACAGCCAGAGTTTTCTCCCTTCGGAGAGACTCCGGACTCCAGTGACGTGAGACTGGTGTAAGGGATGGCGATGTCTCTGCATTTGAATGGATACTAAGACGACGACGATCAATGAGAACGGCGTTCAAAGAAGAATGCGACGTCGTTGTAGATTGCATAATCGCACCGATAGCTTCACACGATTTATGATCATGAACCATAAAACCCTAAAGCGTAGTGCCGAGTTCGGAGGATTACGTAGGAACTTCGTTGTACGTACATGTTCGTTTACGCACGAGTCATGTGAGCAGAATTGGACGCGAAGAAGCTCCATCTCGCTTGGGAAGTGCTAGTCATCTGACGCATAAGGAGACGCATTCGTACACGAAGAGACCACGTGAGGTTTGAAAATCGTGGCTTTTCGTGAAAATCCAGCAGAAGAAGAATTCTTGCGCTCGTCCGAATACGGCCCCGGCTACGCAGCTTAAGCGACATACGTGACTCCCGACTCGTCTTGGTTTCCGATCGGCGATAGCTGCACGCTATCCGGCGTATATCCGGATATCCGGTATATAAACCCGATTGCGAAAATGATCCGATCGGTATGCAGGAAGAAAGACCGGCGCGGCTGACATGTTCGCAGCTTTCCATGGAAGTAGCCGCCTACATAAATACGTGTCGCTTCCATCTAAAAGAATGCAAGCAATAACTCAAAAAGAAAACATGTCTTCGTTGTGTTCACTACAATCAACCGAATCAATCGAATCGGACTTTCCCAAGGAATACACTGCTCCAAACCCCACTGGTGATCATGTCAGTCTAAAGAAAACCAGAACGGAAACGGCCGACTCACTTCGCGAGCTCGGCATTCAAAGTACCATGCCTGTTGTAGCAGGTACCGCTCCTCCAGTTCATGACCCCGTCTTTCCAGAAGAATTCACCCTTGAAACTGAGACCGGTTTGGTCCCCATTACCACCCTCCAGTCTGTAGGGAGAGGAAAAGAAGGCGTGCTACCCCATGACTTGGGCCCAGATACAGAATTTGTGACCTTCACAATGGGTGACCCCGAGAATCCCCATAACTGGCCCATGTGGCAAAAATGGTGGTACACGTTTATTCTTGCCATGGCAGTGGTTAGCGCAGCATACGGTTCTTCTTCTTTGGCAGGCGGTTTGGGAGTTGTTGCCGATAAATACAACGTATCTAACGAAGTTGCTATCCTCACTGTGTCCCTTATGGTGATGGGATTTCTTATGGGTCCACTAGTGTGGGCACCGCTTTCTGAGCAGTTCGGACGCAGACCGGTCTACATCATCAGCTTTGGCCTTTACACATTATTCAACATTCCAGTCGCTCTCAGTCCCAATATTGGTGGTGTACTTGTATGCCGGTTTCTTCTTGGTGTCTTTTCGTCTTCGGCATTATCGGTTGTGGGTGCCAGTTTGGTAGATATCCATAATGAAACTCGAGGTTTGGCCATTGCGTTTTTCTCCTTCTGCCCATACTCTGGCCCAGTTTTTGGAGGTATTGTGAACGGCTTTATCAGTGTTGATTCTGGCAGATACGATCTCATGGTATGGGTCAATATGGCGTTTGCAGGTGTCATGTGGATCATGTTGGCGATGATCCCAGAGTCTTATGCTCCAGTGATTTTAAAGCTGCGGGCAAGCCGCATGAGAAAAGAAACAGGAAACGAAAAAATCATGACGGAGCAGGAAGCATCGCCATTGTCGTTTGCTGAGATTCTCAACGACAACTTGTACAGGCCACTTCGTTTTATCATTGAAGAGCCTGTACTTGACCTTATTTGCATGTTCGTGGCGCTCGTATACGCCTTGTTATATGCTTTCTTTTTTGCCTACCCTGTGATTTTCAACCGGCTTTATGGCTACAAGGATGATAAAATCGGCTTGATGTACGTTCCGATCTTAATCGGTGCGCTTTTCGCCATCTTTACGACTCCATTTCTTGAAAAGCGGTATCAGGCTCTCTGCAAGATGAGAACGCCAGTTCCCGAGGACAGGCTCATAGGTGCTCTACTTGGGGCTCCATTCCCCTGTATTGCTTTATTTATATTGGGAGCTACATCTTTCAAACACATCATCTGGGTGGGACCAGCATCGTCAGGTTTGGCATTCGGATACGGCATGGTTCTCATTTACTACTCACTCAATAACTATATTCTTGATAGCTATGCCAAATACGCCGCATCAGCGCTTGCCACCAAGGTATTTTTAAGAAGTGCTGGCGGCGCTGCTTTCCCGCTTTTCACGACCCAGATGTACGACAAGTTGGGTCTTCAATGGGCTAGTTGGCTTCTTGCATTCATTTCCTTGGGAATGGTTGCCATTCCGTTTTGCTTTTACCGCTTCGGCGCCCAATTGAGGGCCAGGTTCTGCAAAGGCGACTACGCTTTCCATCCTTAATCTTCGCTAGCCGCCACACCGTTGTTTTCCATATTGGTGTGAAATTCGTCTGCTGCGAGATCTAAAGTAACAGGTCTATGTTTGGTGTCCTTGAGCAAGTTTGTCACCTTCTTCAAGTCAACGCCAACAAACCTCTCCATGAAGCTGCCCATCTCGGTGTTTTCGTGATTGCCGAGAAGCCCGACCTGCGCAGCATGATGCAAAAGCTCTTTCTTCAACCGATCCGAATTAGTGTGGGCGTATATGTTGACGTCGACCGCGGAGTGGCCATGTGTGGTCCATCCAGTTTGAGACCTCACCGACACCATATTGTTCAAGTGGTATAATAATAGATCCGCACGTGGCTGAGCCGCGTACTTGCAAATTTTCAAAATCTCGTGTTCTGTGTAGTCAGTGATTCCCATGTCATTCTCAACCACTTCCTTGGCAATGTAGTCGCCAAATGTGGTGCCCTTGTATTCGTTTTTCAAAGCAATGATCTTGGGTGTGAGATATTCACCCGAGTGCTTCGAATTGAGAAGCACCTGTGGCTTCCACAAATATTCAGGGTATCCCTTGGCGATTTGTCTGGCAGTGACCAAACCTCCGGTCTCGTGGTCAGAGGTGGAGATCACCACCGTCTCGACATCCGTGGAGTCGGTGAATTCCACGACTTTCTTGAAGGCAGCATCGTATGCTAACGTCTCTCTAACCTGAGCAGCAGGGTCGTTATGGTGACCAGCATGGTCGATTCTGGAACCTTCAATAAGCAAGAAGAAGCCTCGGTCGGAGTTCTCTGTAGCCTTCGAGAGAGACTTCAAAGCCACCTCTACCTGCTCAGCCAACGAAGGGTACTCCTTAGGGTTTCTGTCAATGTCGTATGGAATATCAGTGTTGGCGAGGAGTCCCAACAAAGGAAGCAGCACGTTCTCGCCACGGCCCAAGCGGTCAAATTCTTCTCTCGAACCCACGTATGTCCAGTTCTTTTCCACAGCTTCTTCGACCAAGTTACGGGAATCCGCACGACATCCTCCCGCGGTTCCTGGAAGAAAGTGACATCTGCCACCTCCAAGAATCAAGTCCACCAGAGGGCCCAATGGGTAACCACCCAATTGCTGCTCAGCAATCTGGTCTTCTTGCCATCTCATGTCAACATGTGAGGAAAATGCAGCGGGGGTGGCATCGGTGATTCTTGTGGTCACCACTAATCCAGTTAAGTAGCCTTCCAATTTCATGGCCTCCAAGATTGTTCCACAGGGAGCTTTGGATGAGTCCACGCCAATTGCACCATTATAGGATTTCAAACCGCACGCAAATGCTGTGGCTCCAGCAGCAGAATCGGTGACTAGACTGTTGCTAGACCTTGTCCTAGACGAGCCAATGAGGTACTTGTCCAAGGTCAAAATGTCATCAATAGCAAGTTTGTCTCTGTGTTGTCTGAAAGATCTAGCAAGAGAAAGCGACGCCGGCCCCATGCCATCCGTGACCATGAAAATGACGTTCTTCTTTTGCGACGATGCATTCCCATGGTGAGGAATAGCCTGCCATGGAGAACCAAGAACGTTGTTGAGAACAAGAAGGATGAGAATGGCAATCACGGTATTTTTGCCAAAGAGGGTGGCCAGCCACAGCAGGGGCCTGGAATTGTAAGTCTCGAGTCCTTTCATAAGTGGGTGGTTGGTGGATGTATATAAGCGCGATAAGCACGTGTGGGGAACGACCCGGACGGTGCTATAATGTTGAAGGACCAGAGGCCCCGATTACGAATAGTTCAGTAATGGCATTGGATTTATACCTCCTGGATAGCTATAGATGTAATAGCGGCTCCTGTTTGGAGCGCACTTGACGCACGATGGCTCCCTCGTACATTTCTAAGGTGGATAACAGCTGTGTAATAATCAGTCGAGCCTTCTTCACTAGAAGTCGTCAACAGTCTCGCCGGTTACCTTGCTCATCAAGAAACGGCCCACAGCAATGTCCATCACCAGAAGACCTACGAGTTTCTGCACTACCACGCCAGTGGAAGTCACGAAATCCCCAAGATTTGCTTCCTTTAAACGAGCCAACAGAACGAGGCTGCTTACAGGGACTGCACCCTGAATCACCTCGCCTGCTTCTCTCAGCACGTGTTCAGGCAGGTCCACCACCATGAGCACATTCTTATGGGTATAATGGTCCGAAATAAACTTGAGGTCGAGCTCCACCATGTGTGGTTTATATGATCCAATGAGAGAAATGAACTTGCGCTTAGAAGGATCGGAGTTGATAAATTCTTCACCTATGATTCCCTCAGTGGATGGCGTGCACCCGTAGATTATGCTGCTGTTCTGGCCATGCTGCTTAACCGAGCGAGTGTCCCCCAAAGCTATCGCATGGATCTCCACATCAAGTACCAGACTTAACTCAGAGGCAAGAAAATCCGCGCTGTCTTTAGATCTGCTGATTACGTTGACTCGTGTGATTTGGGGATATAGTCTGCAGGCTACGACGACGTGCCAGAATGCTTGAGGACCGGCTCCAAAGACAGAGAGTTCAGGAAGAATCCCGGATTCAGAATCCAAGAATCTCACAAGACCAACAGAAGACGCCAACGCTGTTCGGAAGGCAGTAAGTGACTTCGCATTGATCACCGCTTGCAATTCGCCAGTGTACTCATCAATTATCATCACTGAGCCCTGAAATCCTAAACCCTTGCGCGAATTTGTTGGACCGCCAGATATGACTTTCACGCCGACATTGTGAGAAGCTATGCATGGCATAAACAAGTGAGTTGTATCTGAGTCGGAAGTCGACGAGACCTGGACAGTGCGCTCGGGTGCAATTTCCGGCCGCTTTTCAAATTCATCAAGTATATTTAGCAATACATGTTGATATTCAGAAAGTATAGATTCTCTGCTGAGTGAGTCGAGAAGATGTGCTCTCACAGCCGTGTCGGAAATGATCTTCATAAGTTGAAGATAGCCGGTGCGGAATCGGTCATGGCAGGACATCACGTGATACACCGACTTCAATGCTCAAGCAGGAGATAAATGATTCTTGGAAGACCAGATTAGAGGGTTGGTGGCTATACTGGCTTGATAACTGCACTTCTTACATTGCATATCTCGGTACTCATCCTTTGCTCTTGCTCAAACGCTCATTTTGTCAGCTCGTGTATACCACGTCCTCGTGAGTGGGGACACCCTCAGCTTCAGATGTCACCTGTCTGAGTGAATTGACTGTTTCTTTTAAGTTTGTATCAGATTCCCAGTTTGGCACTTGCGAGTTCAAGATGGCTTCCAACAGGTGGGTGAGCGAGTAACTCAAGGCTCGGCCAGCAATTCCGTCTCCAAAGTCTTTCAAACTATACAATCGGAATTTGTGCGATGTCCCTTTGAGTGCGGAAAGTAAAGCCGATTTCCCGGCCGACTTGGGGTCACTCATTTGAACATCAATAACACTTGAGATACTGTTCGAGCTCACAACTTTGAAAAATACCGCCTGCGGAAGATTAAGGTCATGTTGCTCGAGTATAGTACGAGCGGCTGACAGGCCATTGTCCGACGACACTTCCCAAATGAGAAACGAGCTCCGTACATCGTTGAGCGACCGAATGAAATTCGCCTCCTGGCCCATATGCGTATAGTCGAAAACGAATTTCCAGACTATTCTCTCGTAAAATGGGGCAAGCCGCGACTTCTGAATCAATGGAAAGTATTCCGAGTCGAAGTTCTGCCTAAGATTTCGGAGGATTGGGAGAGGCATTTTCAAGTCGAAATATTTCTTCAAGAGTAGAATCCGAAGGTGAATGAAATCTTCTGGTGTCCAGTGGTTGGCTTTCAACTGCTCAAGGTCTGGGTTGTTCAAATCAAACGGGAGCTTCAGTAAATCTCTCAAGCTCTTGTTCAACAAGAAGCGAGTGAATAGTTTGAATGTGAGTTTGTTTTGATAATACGAGAGACGGAAAAGCTCCAAGAGTTCATCCTCATTTTGGAGCAGTCTGACCTGATTATACAAGTCATTCGGCAACCGGGAAACCTGGGGCATTTTCACAAGGTTTGAGAACAAAGACTCTAGCCCTTGAAAATGATTAACCTTTGGGATTTCGTAGTGACCTAGAATACTCCGTTTCAATTCTCCATATTGTTCCGTTACTGGTCCACGTTGTAGATTGCGAAGAATCAGCGGCTTATACTTTGGAGTGACGTTTTTGCGAGGCAGAAGTAGACCAAGAGCATCAGCAATATTTTCGGGTTCGGAAGCCTTTTTTGAATATCTTCGAGCAGTGTTCATTGCGGGTCGTAGGGAAGATGGGGAAGACATGTGTGGTGTAAGAGGAGGAGTGCGATGCAGGAGCGATAGTTACCTACCGTGACGATATCTGAAATGAAAGAGAGCATTGCAAATAAATTTGAAAATCTGAAAATTTAGAATGGACTACACTGACAAGACTTTTCTGAAATTTGTCGGAGCAGTTAGGCGAGCTTCGATTGCATATCTGGCTAGACATACTGAATTTGAGAATGCTTTCCGCAAACCTATAGGCTAATTATTATACTAGTTTCTTGTAGTAGCATTAATTATGACAGGGATCAATTTGGAATGCAGTCAACTAAAATAGCCAACAACATTCCCTTTCAATACAGAAGCCAGTTCCATAAGAAAGTTACCATGTTCATTCAACGCGATGGTTGATGAAGTTATAAGCTCTGTTTCCATTCTCCTCGCCTAGAATACTCTTGAATTGATTTCTATCCAAGCACACGAGCTCAGCCATATTGCGCACATGCTGAATTAGCTGAGTATAATTGGAGGAGGTAATTCCCGGAATGCTCTGCAAGAAGTCAATGGCATCATCGTTGAACATCGGAGGCCCGTCGCTGGTAGTGATGGTCGAGTTGACTCCTTTGGATAATGCCTCTTCAACATCTGGCTCAGGTTGGTTGGCCTTGAGCTCAAGAAAGATTTGTGCTGTTTCGTACGGTGAAGATGACCAAACAATTTTAAGTTTCGGGAAGGACACCAAGAGCTCTGTGATCTTCAGTTGGATCTCTTTCTTTGAGATTTTGGACGAAAAGTTCGTCATGGTGTCCGTCTTCTGTCCCGGGGGACGTAGCTCTGCAAAAGGCTCAAATGAAAATGACTTGGTTTCATCAAATTCGATGAGTAGAGTGGCGATTTCGTAGTTACGGAACATCTGCTCACACTGCTGATAAAGACGGCCAGATTTAAATGATGAAATTAAATCGGGAATAGCTTTTCTTTCCACGACTATTCTCGGCGACACGACGTAGTCGCCAACTGTGAGCATGCAAGGTACCACCTGGATTCCAGCTCGATAGAGCAAATTCGGCAAGGATGAGCGAAATTCTCGAGTATCCACAATTACACGCATTTCGTCATTTTCCGTGCGAAAGTTGGCACCGCCGGCGATTCGAGTGTTGGCAACTTGCGGTTTACGAATTCGGAATTTCCAGTTATCGGACTCGGACACGAACAGCTTGCCAAGCGCCGCTTTTTCTCGGATGAGTTTCGTGAAAGCTGATTTTTCCCTTTTGATCTGCATCAAGTGACGTTGCTCCTCCACGGATGTGCCGTAGTACATGAAAAACACTTTAGCTGGCGAAACTGGATTGAGAGCCTGAAAGAGCTCCACACGCCGGATGAATGCCAAATTGGGCTCATACATGATGATGTAGGAAGGAGCAAGCTCCTGTAGAAGGTATTCGTCAGTATCGTCGTAGCAGTGTATGATAACCTGGCTGAATCTTTCCACATGCTCGAAAGAGTCATTACCCTCAAGATCAGGTGACGTTTCTGCTTCTCCTCTGTCCAATACACTGTCGTCGTTTTTCGTTTCTCCAAGAAATTCGAGGTCGTCGTCATCACTTATCTCCTCTTCCTTCACTTGCTTGTTGAGTCTCTCCACAATCTCATCTTCGAGATCGACAGCTCCTGCTGATCTCTGAAAGTCGCTGCCTGAGTAGAGTCTTGCAACATTAGCAACGGCGGCAGCTCCTCGTGTTCTTCGCCTTTTGCTTGCCGGCGGAGCTGTCTTATCTCTCCTAAACGTCTTCGATGTCTTTAATTCGTGCAGCTCTGGAGGGCCATCCTCATCTGCTTCAGCAAATTCGGTGTTAAGCTTCTTCGAAAAGTTTGTGAGGTTTTGCCATGACAAATATGAACCAAGCCCAGACACCATGTAAGGTCTGAAACTGAAGGAGCGACGGCCATCAAATTCACGTTTCCGGGCAGAGCTCAATACACTGGAAAGCTGTTGTGCAATGCTGGGGGCCAGGCACATAACCAAGACAGGACCGTCCACCTTCTCAAAAGTTCGTTCGTGCATAACATCGTCAATTATCATCGCCAACTGCTCCCATTTTGGGAGCTCTTCTAAATTGTATACGAAAATAGGATCGCTATTCTTATCCGTCGAGGCATCTTCGCTTTCGTCGTCGTTCCCGTTTTCTGGCGCATTTCCTCTTGGAATCACTGTCACCTTGCCCAATGCCCTCTCTTTAGCGTAAGCGACAATAGTAGTCGCCTCGTCCATCATGAGCCACGGACTCATTGAAGTATGGCCCATAGTTCCCGCAGACAGACTCAGAAGCCGCGTGTTGGCATCCACAATGCCTTGAACTTTCTGGTAGTACGTGAGTGAGTCGTCGGCAGGAAGCGATGTTAGAAGGTCTTTCAACGTAGCTAAGTCAAACACAAGCTGTTTTGAAGTCCAGGAGATTCGATGCCACTGCAGCTCGAGCGAGAGCCGTACACGGACGACGAAGTCCTGATCGTGCACATTCTCCATATCCCAATACTCGGAATCGATGGTCAGATTGTGTCGACTGAGTTCCTGCAAACAAGCCTGAAGACAAGAAAGTATAGCCGTCTGAATCTTCGCCATCTTCGGCGAGAGTCCGACATTCACCTCGGTCACTGTGGCTCGAGCCTTCTTCGTTTTCAGAAGCAACAGCGACAGAATCTCTACATGGAAACGAGGCCATAGGAACACTCCCGGAAGCCTTAATAGGCGTAAACGAGTAGCAAGGGGTGTAAATCCGGTGAATGCCTCAGGCTGGTCAGAAACCGCCTTGACAAACCCCCATGAGTTCTGGTCTCTGTACAAGTTGATGATGAACAGGTCGTTGGATGTTTCACGGACTTTTTCGGCATGCATAACGAATATTCCAGTGATTTCATCGGGTTTAACTATCCCCGAGAGCAAATCAACTATGAGAACTTGTGAGGATATTGCGACAATGCCGCCAGCTTTGTATATGTTCTTTCGTTTGACGGTGTTTGCTAGATCTGAGCCGCCAACGACGGTTAAAGGCAGAAGCCACTCACTGGCATCTACTGCTGGCAGTAGTTTCTCCACGGCTTCGTTCATCCACTGAATCTCCATAAGTGCATCTGAGAGTGTCTTAAGCTCGGCCTCCTTGGCGCCAAGGAGGAGTACCAAACTCTTTTTCGAACTTTTACGTTTCGGTCCTTCTTCAATCAGCACTGTTGGAGCGCTTAGAGTGTATAGCAAGTTGGCACTAATAGTCTCGCATCCTAGCCCTCTCCCGAGTATGAGAAGGCCATCTTTGGTAAGCATGGTCTCGACAATTTCCTGAAGATATCGTAGGGGAAGATTGCAATTGATATTTCTCAGCTCAAATTGAGGTATTGCCGTAGTGCCCTCCTCGAATTCGATTGGCAAACTCTCTTCATGTAGCTTGTTGTAGTGAGCTACTGTGCGCCCGACGGAGATTTCAGTATCTGGCAATGGTCCATCATCTGGATTTTCCTTGCCGTCATATTCGTCATCCTCAGTCACGAAAAGCGACATGGTGGAGGTTGTTAGATGACCTGGATGACTCGTGATGTGAGTCGCGCTCCATATACACCAAAACTCCAACCACCTTGATTTACCGTAATTGAAACCCAAGCGGAATAAACCCACCCTTTTTTTCATGGACTTCTCACGACCGACGATCGGTGATGATCTCACCTGTTGCATTATTCATATGGAAAACATCGCCGAGTCTGGCGAGAAAGCCCTAGAAGAATGGGTCTACTGCCGAAATCCAAGTAAGGCACCTTTCGAACGGATGGAACATGTGAGCAGGCCAGTGATCTATGGAGTTGACCTTGATAATGACAATCCAAGTGTGGCGCCCGTCAAAAGTTCCGGAACCATGAAGTTACTACTCAAAGACCAGAATGACAATTACTTCTATGGTGTCGAAGTCGAGAAACTTCAATTTCTACATCCAGGACAGAGCAATACTGGCACTCCACTCCCAATACCTTTGGGCGGCAAGTTGAGGCTAAAACGTGGAGCGCAGGTCGCCCATGGTGTTGTATTCTTGACTAGATCAACGTGTGAATATTTAGGAGACAATGCCGATAGTGCGTTGTCTCGACAGCTTAATGACGGCATTGTGGCAAAATACATAGACTTGTTGGAGCGCAGGTTGGGAAAATCTGTGGGGCCCAATTGAAGGAGAGAGAGAGAGAGAGAGAGAGAGAGAGAGAGAGGCTGGCTGACCGGCTGACTAACCAAGAAAGAAAAACTACGGCTGTAATGTAATGAAATAATGATAGGCATTAAATTCGCCTATTGGTCCATGGCCTCTTCAGAACGTGCTGATGAAGAAGCCTCTAAAAGACACTCTGCTCAGCAAAACATTGCCCTGGCATACGGAGCTTGCGTTGGCTTGAGTTAGCCCGCAACGTCCGCATCTCAAGTTGCTCTCTATTTCTACCACATTCGTGCTCCTCTCGGCTCCTAGCAACTCTGAACGCCAGCTTTATAATTTCCATAGTCAGTTGAGTAATCTCAACCACAAGGCGTTTTCATGGACATAGTCATGGTGCACAAGGCTCACCAAGTAGTACTTGTCGGGAATGCCGTTGAGCAACTTGTAAGACGCCAGGTCTTTTGGATAGCTACGTGCCCATTCAACCCACAATAAAAATGATTCCTCATTCCAAGCTTTGAAAGACTCGTAGTCAATGACTGTGGGCTGCAACACCTCCTTCGACGAGAATACTCCCCACGTGATAGCGGTCTTTGAGTTGTGGCCCTTGCGGATAGGGAAATTGGACAGAATGTTGCCCTTAGAGTCGCCGCAATAGTACGTGATGGTCATGGAATCAATATCATCCTGAAGCTGTGGTTTGAGTTTTTGGTCCCAGTCATCTTTAGGAATGAACATCTCCACGAACGATTTTTGGAAAAGACGGCCGTAAGGTGGTCCCCAGCCAAGAATCTTGTCTGTGGATGGACAAGCATTAACAGCAGGCTGAGATGCAAGCGTGAACCAGCCCTTAGAATTGAGCTCAATGAGCTCTTCTTGGATAAGTGCTGTTTCCGACGAAAGCTCGGAGTCGACCCACGGAAGAACCGTAATTCGGTTGCTGAGGTACCTCAAAAACACCTTAGAGATGTCTGAAATTGTTGCAGGGCTACCCCACGTGTCTACAATCTTTTTCACCGATTGCAACTTCAAGGATGGCCCGTAACCGTCAATTTCTCCGTATGCTGGCGAGTTGGAGTCACCAAAACGACCGTTGGGAAATTCGTCCCATGTTGCATCTTTGCCCAAGGCTCCCTTGCCCTTGCTTATTTCAAGAAGCGTTCTCTGGTCATGGAATATGGCTCTAGAAACAATTGCCCGAGATCCATCGCCAGCGAGCGCCACGGAATTGTCATTGACAGACAGGCGGCGACGTGGCTTATTGGGAATAACCATCGCCTCAGTTTCAGAGTCAGAGTCAAAAACGTCGTCGTGGTCGGCGAGTTCGAACGCAGTATTGCTCAACCTTGGAATGCGCTCCACAATGGATGCCACAGCTTTTTCCAAATTTAGCGTATAGAAATGAAAGCCCTTAACTCTGCCTTGGCACAAGGTGTCAATTTTTTCGATTATCTCACAGAGAACGTCAATACCGATACTCTTCACCTGGTCATCGTTGAGCAGATGTTGCTCAATCTTCTCGGCTATAGCGGTTGGAACCAGCGCATTAGACAATTTAGTAGCCCTTTTAAACACCTTGTAGGTCGTCACAGGCATGAGTCCTGGTATGAGGGCCACATTTTTAAGCTCTGGTGTCGAATGAAATAATTCTTCGTAAGCGGCGAATTTGTCCACATCAAAGAAAAGCTGAGTGACCACAAATTCGGCGCCTGCCTTAACTTTCTCCACCAAATAACTCAAATCCTTCTGTACATTCTGATGTGTCGTGTCTGCTCCATCTACATGGCCCTCGGGGTATCCAGCCACACCAATGCAGAAATAGTCGCCGTACTGCTGTTTGATGTACCTGACCAAATCAACAGCATTGGAAAAGTTACAGTCAGGTGTCCAGTATTCTTCTGTGCGCGGTGGGTCGCCTCTCAATGCCAAGATGTTTCTGATTCCAGCATTTTTTGCCGTCTTCAAAGCGTTGTCAATAATCTCTTTGTTGGTGTTTGTACACGTCAAGTGTAACACAGTGGGGATTTCTAACGCAGATTGACAAGTTGCAGCCAAATCGAGCGATTTTTCGGATGTCAGTCCGCCAGCTCCCCAGGTGACGGTGAGAAAGAGCGGCTTTAGTGCCAACATGCGATGTAATCTGGCCAAAAGGTTTCTCGACCCCATATCCGTTTTTGGAGGGAAAAACTCGAGCGAAAAGAATCGCTCATTAGGCTTGAGGCTAGCTATACGCTCAACGACTGTCGCCATGATGATGGTCGATGGAGTATATGTAGGAGCAGTGGGGTAGCTGGGCGATTTCCGAGATTTGCACTGAGTGGGTGAGCCACAATGAAAAAAAGAGTCGAGAATTGAACGTGAAGAAAATATACATGTGAATCACTATCTGTCCGTGAATATATTAGTCCAGATACAGGTCCCCTTTCCTGGATAAGGTTGGGTACGGTGGCTATACGTGAGCATCCAAGCACTCCAGTATATCGAGGACACCAAATTGCAATTTCCGGACATGCTGACTATTACTTGTAAGCAAAATGGAGCGCATCGTGGCCACTCAAATAAATGCGGTAAGTTGAATAAATTCCACAGCATAGGAGTCATCTTGGTCAAGTGACTTGCGGACACCGAGTTTGAAAAACAATGTTTAAGTTTTGCCCTGCCCAGTATTCACTGCTTCGCAATTACCAATTCGCATCAATGGTCACATCAGCGCCGCAGCTTAAATATTGATGCGCTAAGATTCAAGAATTCAAAGGACTTGGATCTCTCTGAATTCTGACGGCACAAACGGCAAAATCCAACTCGAACCAATTCACGGTCTGTCAAGAATTCCTGAAGGTGACAATGAAGCTGGCAACCAAATATTCGTTTCCTCGCAGGTATCAAACTGCCAGGTACTCGCCTCTGTTCGAATTGCCTGTCACCTTCTCCAAAATCTCTTTCACGAACAAGGGCAATCCTCGCAACAAGTCAAGTGTGTTCTCAAAGACCTCCTTCAAAGCCAGCTGGAAATCAATGGAGTTTCCCTTGTTGTACTGGAACCATGCGCCACCAATGATGTAAATAGACAAGAAAAGTACCATGAAAATGAAGATCCAGGTGAACCATCCCCACGATTCCCCAGTGTCCTCATTGACAGGTGCTTTGTATTTTCCGTTGGCGCACGCCGCGGGAGTCTTAAAGTCAGCCTCAAACTCCAGTCCAGTCCACTTGGCTATGGAAAGTTCACCAACACCAGAGTCTCCACTTTTTGCGCATACAAAATTCACGGTGCCATCAACAGTGCTGTCTCCCCAGCTGACACCTTTGTAAGTCACAGCGATACCTGTTCTGGATCCAGTTAACTCCTGGAATGCCTTTTGCTGGTTCTGATTAAACCCGACAATCTCCGTCACAAGCTCTGTGCTATCAACAGTAACTTTCGTGATACCGCAAACATCTGAGTTTTTCGGGCAGTCTTTGACTTCGTCGAGATTTTGGCATACTCCGATTGCCCAAGTCAGCACCGATTTCGAAGGGGGTGTGCTACGATTGATTTCGCCTTTATAGACGCCTTTGATTTGATCGAAGCTGTATTTCTTTAATTCTGATTCAGAGCAGTCGATCGCAGCGGTCGACCATATAAGGGCAGCATAAGTAACGGCGAAGGCGAACCTCATTGTGGAGTAAGTTGGAGGTTTGGGCGTGTGCAGTATGGTTGAGGAAGGACGTGTAGTAGGGGAAGTGATGGAGTGACATGAAGGTGTGAAATTGTAATCAGACTGTTTCTTCTAGAAAATGTAGCACAATTTTAGCCATCTTGTTACCCCAAATTTTTGTTTTACCCATTGCACCCACACCTGGCCGCGATTCACTCGACACCCAGAGAACCAGATTTAGAGGTTGCTGGAGGACACAGTGGGCCACGAAATTACTAGTTGCTAATTCAAGAGCAATTGAATTAAAAAAAGTCGGTGCCCGGACTTGGAATGAACGGCCATTCAACAGCCAATTACGAGGTGCAAGCAACATTTCCTAAACTGCGGTGGCTGGCTACTGAGAGGAAAACTGTTCCATCTAGAAATACAGTCTGAGTAGCTCGACTGCGTGCCAGTCAATCAAGCCATCATTTCTCCTCGTATTTCCGATCGGCACTATAAGATAGTTGACGTAGACGTGCGGCTTATTGTCCAAACTTGACTTCAGCCACCTTCATTACGTCGGTCTAGGTTAAGTTTTCAATCAAAGATACTTCAATCGCACAGCGTGAATTAGTGACTATACCTGCCCATCACTTGAATAAAACAGAGAAATGGTGCCTGAACACCAAATCTGACCAGAGCCGCCGAACAGTTCACCTCAACAACATTCTTGATTTGTCATTGTCGGCTTTTTTTCGCTTTCGTTTCCTTTTTCCTCCCCCTTCCGTCCTAAATCGGATTCGTGGCTCTCATCGCTTCCCCACTGCCCCTCATCCGCGGTCTTCATGTGAATCGGCATATATATGCCTCCAGTGCCCCGCGTTCGCATGCATCCCGAAAATATCACTATACCATGGTAAAAGTCACTGTATTGGGAGCTGCTGGCGGCATTGGCCAGCCCTTGTCTTTACTTCTTAAACTCAATCCGAAAGTTTCGGAATTGCTGCTTTTTGATATTGTCAATGCCAAAGGTGTGGCTGCTGACTTGTCCCACATCAATACGCCAGCTACAGTCCAGGGTTTTCAGCCTGCTAACAAGGAAGATAAAACCGCACTCACCGAAGCTTTGAAAGGCACGGATGTGGTGGTGATCCCCGCCGGTGTTCCTAGAAAACCCGGTATGACCCGGGCTGATTTGTTCAACATCAACGCTCTGATTGTCAGAGACCTTGTGGCTGCGGTGGGCAAAACGGCGCCGGACGCCGCGATTTTGATCATCTCGAACCCGGTCAATTCTACCGTCGCAATCGCTGCGTCTGTGTTGCAGAAACTTGGAGTATTTAAACCTCAGAAACTCTTCGGCGTGACCACATTAGACATTGTCAGAGCCGAGACGTTCCTTGGTGGTATCATTGGTGAGGATCCTAGTTCTTTACGCGGCAAGATTTCTGTCATTGGCGGCCACTCTGGTGATACAATTGTTCCGCTTCTCAACTTCGACCCCCTGCTAAAGGACAAGGTGCTGAAGATTTCTTCGGCAGACTACAAGGAGTTTGTGCACAGAGTTCAATTTGGCGGTGACGAAGTTGTGAAGGCCAAGAACGGTGCTGGTTCTGCAACGTTATCTATGGCTTTTGCGGGTTACAGATTTGCCGAGAACATCATCGACTCAGCAAACGGCAAAGAGCTGAATCAGAAAATTCCTGACTCGGCCTACGTTTATTTGCCTGGATTTGACGATGGAAAGCCGCTCGCTGAAAAGTACGGCGTTGACTTTTTGGCGGTGCCAGTGCACTTGAAGAATGGCCAGGTCCTGCTGCTTGTGGCTCCTGAAAAAGTCATTGGCACCTCTCAGGAGCATGATTTGTTGAAGGTTGCCCTTGATGGTTTGGAGAAGTCCATTGTCCAGGGTAAGAACTTCGTCGAGGGCAGCAAGATATAGGAGTTGGAGATAATACAGAGGATTTCCTTGGCTCGATTTGAAGCGATGTAGATGATTTCATACCACCAAATGGTGGTGCTTTGATTATGCTTTCTGACTTCCGTCCAATTGAGCATCCGTCAGAGTATCGCACCGCCGCGGTACCCCACATTGTGCAGCTGCATGGAAACGCAACAGGAAGTTTCCAATGCACCGAATAAAGTATTATAAGGCCGTGTACATTTAAGAACTATTTTGTAATTCTGATCCTTGAATTCTTTCCGAGTTTCCAGGTCGTTGCACATTGTCACATGGTTACCCCACATGTGGCACCGCATTCTCAGAAATCGTCTCCATCTATTCCCAATTCCTCACGATGGACTTGTTAGACCAGCTTCTTGAAGAGCTTGTGATCCCCAAAGATGAAAACTCGATGCCAGATATCAATGGCGTGGTAGCCGGATTCACAGACTCAAAGGCGACCCAGTACGTCAAGGCTACTGGGGCCAAGAATATCCATACTTTGGAACCGGTGGAAGAAGACACCAGTCTTGCCCTTTTTAGTTGTACTAAGCCTATGACGGCAATGGCCGCGTTAATTCTTATGGAACGAGGCGAAATTGATTTGGACAAGCCGGCAAAAGAGTACCTACCCGAATTGGGAGAGTTCGGAGTGATTGAAGAAGGCGATGTGGACTCTGAATCAGGAGAGCTCTTGAATCCACCAAAAAAGCCAGAGAATGATGTCACCACTCGCCACTTGCTCCTCAATAACTCAGGATTTGCATACATGTTCACCGACCCAGACTACTACAGTCTCATGCTGAAACGCAAAGTGAGTGGTGCTAATCCACTGAGTAAGCTTTTCCGCCCCGAAGTCATGCCCCTCTTGTTTGAGCCCGGAACACAATGGAAATATGGCCACTCTATGGACTGGGTGGGGTTCATTGTTGAGGCGGTGTCTGGCAAGAAACTCGGCCAGTTCATGAAGGACGAGATCTTCGATAAGGCTGGAATGTCGCACTCTGTGTTTCGAATCGACGACCCCTCTATCGTCATGAGCATACACGATCGGACCCGAGACGGTGGACTCCGAGTATCTAAAAGACTTCCACTTCCCCACAAACCCGAACTTGACATGGGGGGCCAAGGCTGTTACAGTACGGTCGGGGACTACCTTAAATTTTTGAGGGTTTGGCTCAACTACGGATACTCGCCAGATACGGGACTTCGAATTCTCAAGAAAGAGACGGTTCAGAACGCAATCACGAATAAACTTCCCGAGGGCCAGCACGTCGAGTTCATGACGGCAATGTCCGATGTAGAGGATTTTGTTCCTGACGGATTCACGCTTGCGGGAATGGCATACAGCAACAATAACTTACCTACTGGCCGCCGCAAGGGATCTATTTATTGGGGAGGACTTGCCAACTTGTACTTCTGGGTTGACTATGAATATGACTGTGCGGGATTCTTTGGGTGCCAAGTTTTGCCGTACATGGACCTGAAGTGCTTGATGGGTTACGTACGATTTGAGTACAACGTATACGAGATGCTCAAACGGGGGAAGCAGAAGTTGTGATGTTGCACCTATTGCAACGGTTTGTAAGTATTTGGCAAAAACATGTGCACGCTGCAGTGCCTGATGGGCTTTCTTTTGAATTGGTAACAAGTCTATACTTCTCTGAGAGGAACACCTGCTGCAGCATTGGTACTACTAAGGTCTCATTACAATCTCCCTATCTCTGTATACTTTATTGAACCTCAGTATCCTTTAAGTTCTCTAGTGCAACCCAAGCTTATCCATCCGCACCTGGACCGCATAACGGTGAGCTTCCAAGCCCTCCACTGCTGCCAAAGTCATCACGGCTTTACCGATACTACGAAGTCCGTCTTTTGTCACATTCTGTGACGTGATGAACTTCTGGAATGTGGCCGTATTCACACCCGAGTACTGTCTCGCGTATCCATAGGTGGGAAGAGTGTGGTTGGTTCCAGAGGAATAATCTCCACATGACTCCGGTGAAAGAGCACCCACAAATACGGAGCCAGCATTCTCAATGTGAGATGGAACGTATTTTTCCGCATTCTCGATCTGCAAAATCAAGTGCTCGGGTGCATACTCGTTGCTCATTTTGAAGGCCTCTTCGTAAGTCTCCACTAACAAGACATAGGAGTGAGCCAAACACTTGGCAACTATCTCGCGGCGAGGTAGCACAGCTGCTTGTCGTCTGATAGCTTCGCTGAATTCTTCGAGCTTAGCGGGCAGAAGTTTCACACCAACCAAAATCACCTGCGAATCCACACCATGCTCGGCTTGGGACAAGAGATCAGAGGCAACAAAATCAGCATCTGCCGCTTCATCTGCGACAACCAAGACTTCACTGGGTCCGGCAGGCATGTCGATCGAACACAATGCCTGAGTGTCGTTCTGAACATGCATTTTGGCGGCTGTGACAAACTGGTTTCCAGGGCCCAAAATCTTGTCACATTTCGTGACAGACAGGGTGCCGTATGCAAGGGCGGCAACCGCCTGGGCACCGCCAGCCATCACAATGGCTGAGGCGCCGAGCTTATGAGCGACATAAACGACTTCAGGGGTCAAACGGCCCGTTTCACGTGCTGGAGGAGAAGCTAAGATAATGTTGTGGCATCCAGCAACCTTGGCAGGCACTCCCAACATCATGGCAGTAGAAGGAAGAACTGCAGTTCCTCCGGGAACATAGAGACCCACATTCTCAATGGGTTTAGCAAACCGCAGACAGAATACGCCTGGTGCAGTCTCAACTGTCATCACCTCTTCACTGGGCAATTGCGCTCTGTGAAACTTCTCGATGTTGCTCATAGACAAGTCAATGGCGTCCTTCATTTCCTCCGAAATGGCCATGAGCTCGGCCGGGAAAGGAGCTGATAGTATAGGCAGCTCGAGTTTTACTCCATCAAATTTGGCTGTGAGATCAAGAAGCGCCTGGTCACCATCCTTTTGCACCTGTTCAATGATGGGTCTCACCAACTTCATAATGTCGGCTGTTTTCTGCACAGGCCGGGTCAAAGCACGTGCAACGTCCGATTTTGACGCGCTGGCGGTGTCAATAATCTCCAAGGAATAATCGGAGTCATCCTTCTTCACCTTCTGCACTTCCGTGCTTTGAGCCTTGTCGGCTTTCTCTGCACTATTGCCCACATAACCAGGCTTAGCATCTCCCTTTCTTCTCGTCACTTTTCTGCTCTTGATGTCGAGGTTTTTCTCAATATCAGTCAACCTCACTCCGTGCTTGACCGCCCACGTCATGGCGAAGTAGATCAAGTCTGCCGCTTCCCAGGCAACTTCTTGCTTGTCGCCAGCGCGCCCAGCATCGATTAACTCATCCAATTCTTCTTTCAATTTCGCCTCAAGGAGTCCAGACTCGGTAAACAAACGTTTAGTGTACAGGCCTTCTGGTGCATTGTTCACTCTGTCAGCGAGGGTAGCATCCAATCTGGCGAGCCCAGACCCAAACGCGTCCGAGCCCTCAATCAAGTCGTGATCTCCAAAACAGGTGTAACTACTGCTGACGTGGCAAAAACCTGTTCCTTCTTTCTGTTCCACCACAAACTGCAAAACATCCGAGTCACAGTCCTTCAGCAAAGACACGAGCTTCTGCGTGGCTCCCGATGTTTTTCCCTTATACCATAACTCGGAAGTTCTTTTTCTAGACTGGTAAACACCTTCTTTGGAGGCAATGGCGGCTTTGATAGAGGCCTTTGAAGAATACACGATACCAAGAGCAGTTTTGGCTGGCCCAGCGGCAGTCACGAGTGTGGTATAGAGCCCGTCGGGTCTGTCAGTAACAAGAGTAGACACAAACACATCTCCTATGTCAATTTTGCCTTTTTCATTTCTGGCGGATAATTGAGACGATGGGACCACCACTGTGTAGCCCAGTTTGACCAAACTCTCGGCCTGAAGCTGATCGGATGGTCCAAAATAGTAAACTGGGCGATTTCCACTAGCGCTAGCCTCTTTGAATGACTCAGCATCCAACTCGGCCGAGACCACAGAAGCTGAATTCGAGTCGGTGACCAGATCGACTGCAAATCGCGAGGCAGGCAATCCGGCAGCTTCAATCTCTCCAAATAGCGTAGATTTCACGAAAATTGTGTCAACGCCAACGTTGAGCGCCTTTATAATGTCATCCACTGAAGGGTTGCAATCTAAGGCGTTGAGGTAAATGGCCACATCCGGAAAGCTGGAAAGAGCATGTTTGGTTGGTTCAAATTCAGAAAATGGAAGCAAAATCCTTCCAGTGAACAAGAAGTCGTCCAAGTCTTTCGCAGAAGATCCTGTAGGAAGCACAGGAAACGACATGATGGAGCTGAAGATAACTGAGATCTGAAATTCGCGATAGCCGTTCACTGCAGGAATGACTCACGAGTAGTAGGTGAAAGCTGCAACATAGTCATGGGACCGAAATACGCAAGAAAGCACTGTATAATCTAACGCACGAAAGCAACAACATGGCAGCAGGAAATCACATTGCAAATTGGTAAGGCAATTACGAAGGGCTTGGTCTTTATGGACTTGTGGTGACGAAAAACATTAATAAGATCTCTTCTGTTCTCTACTCGTGTCCTCTTCTATTCATCTTCGCAGCAGTCGCCATCACTTCATGTATTACCGGTCACTAGACCTTTCCGCAGATCTCTGCGATGTTTCACGTACATCGTCTTAAGTGCATAATTATGCAGCGCATGCATACCCCCATCTGTTGATTCAAATCTCTAGAATTTGAACTCGCTCCGGAAGTCGTCCAAGTTCATGCCTGGCTTCACCAATTCAAGTAAGTCGCGGCGGTCCATTGCAATGAAGGCCCGCTTGAGCGTCTCCATGAGCGATGACGACTGGTTCAGACTAAGAGTAGTCGTGTCCTGACCCTCGACCTGATGCATGGCCAAACCACTGAGCAAGTGCTCAGACGCCTCTTTGTAACAACCAATATTGATGCATGAAACTCCAAGGTTGTAGCGAGCGCGGACAAATGTGGGCTTCAACTCAAGAGCCTTGAAGTACGCATTTACGGCCTCCTCGGACCGGTTTGAATTGGCCAACGAGGCACCCAAACGATTCCACAAAACGGGGTCTTCGGGGCGGATGCTCAAGGCAGCCTTGAAACAGTCGATGGTTTTGTCAAAGTCTTCGTTGGCATAGAACAAAACACCGAGTCCCAACTGCACGTCCAGATCCATGTTGGCCTTGTCCGGGGACAACTGTGCTGCATTAATGAATAATTCTGTCACGCGCTTGTGCAAGGAGAATCTGTCTTCGTCGGTGATGGCAGGGTTCTGCTGACGGGCCTTCTCTGCAATCTGAGGATATTTGGTAGAGATCCATCTCTCCAATGTGGCGAATGCTGCATTGTCGTAACCCTCGTTGATGTACGAAATCGCCAATGTCATCAAGGCCTCGGAGTTCTCCGGGTGCAACTCCAAACACCTTTCAAGGGCAGTAATTCCAGCGATTTCTTTCTCGTTTTGCGTCTGCACTTCGCCTAGCTTAAGCCATGCGTCTACGTGGTCCGCGTTCTTGTGAATTGCAGCCTCGAAGGCGAGGGCGGCCTCGGACAACTTAGCACCGTTCTCCATGAGCTGAATACCAATCTGGTATGGGTCCTGGTCCGCAGGCAAGTCCATAAATTGATTGGTAGCATTCTTTTCGAACTTGTAGTCTCCAAAGTGCGCTCTAGTCAGGGCATATTTGGCAAAATCTCTCTCCCACTGTGACATGTCAGCAGGGCTGGTTTCTTCCTGTGACTTTTTGAAATCTTCGTACTGCTGTGAGATGAAATCATTCTCCACCGACTCTGAGTTGAGGGAGTCCCACACCTCCTGGAACGTGGCCTGATACTTGTCGTCAACGATAATATCGTCAAGTTCCGCCTCTTGAGCTTTCACCTCCGCAGCCTCCTGGGCCTCCTGGCTGAGCTCTTCAATCTCCTTGAACCGATTATCCCAGTCAACCGCTGGTTCCTGTTGTTTTTGTGAATCGGTGGACGTCTGACCTTGCTGGTACATCTGTGGCTGATGCATCGATGACAGCATTCCCATCATGGGCCTGTATCCCATCATCAGGCTCTGGGGGTTCCACGACTGCTGATGCTGCGGTTGATGCTGCTGTGTCTGGGGCGAGTTGTGGAATTCACCAGCCCATTGAGAGTTCTGCTGAACTGGAGCTTGATGTACTGGTGTCGCCGTGCGGGGTTGCTGACTTTGTCCATTAAACTCAGCCATCCAGTTCTGTTGCTGTGGTTGCCGTTGCTGTTGTTGGTTTCCTTGGCTCTGGATTCTGCCTAGTTCGTGGCGCATGGGCTGGAACTGGAAAGCCAGTCCAGACGCCTGGCCGCCGTTAGCAAACTGCTCCATATCATGCTGATTCATCATTTTCCCATTTTTGAATCCCTGCTGCTGTGGCTGAAGAGGATTGGCAGATTGTCTCTGGAGAGAACGGTCCTGTTGAGAATGCTTATTAAGCTGGGCGATGGCATTTCCGCCGACAGCACATTCAGATCCACCGAAAAGTGACATGATTTTATTATTTGGTACTTTCTTATCTGCCTGTGTTTGGCAGTTGTGTTGGTGGCAAAAGTGATGGATCAAGAAAGCGGGATCTGTCTCTCTCCACACTGCGGCCCGAGGCACATTTTCGATGCGCGCACGCCCGCCTGTGATAGCGCCAAAGAGACTTTGGAAGGAAAAAGAACCGAATTCGGTGAGGAAATCGTACGAATTTCGCATTAGATTGAAATAATATTGGATCCAAATTGCACGGCAGATCATATCTACAGGGGCAGATCTGATGTCTGTTTGGTCGGCTCGGCGGTTCCCAAGCCGGTCAGGCAAATTTGTGCGGTAATCCGATTTGAAGATGAATCGGAGATCGAAGAACCCGGAATTTGACTAGAGTGCAGATCGTTTTCGTGCATGAGACCCATAACCGCCGCTGTTCAACACTCAGAAGGGTCAATTTCGTAGGACATTAGTCAGCATAATGAATGTCAGTCTAATCGTTATTGCAATTGCTCTGGACATCTAAAAGACATGGCGCTACGGCTGTATTCAACAGATCGGCTCTCAGGATGGCAACCCTCTGTGTGTTACTGGATGGGTACATAGAAACCGATTGCACAGCTCAAGAATGTTGCTTATCATTCAATCTCTGGCGGCTGTATTTCGAGAGTTCGTCTCTATTTTTGGCGACAGTGTAACCGGGACCTTGATTCCCACATACTCGCCTTCAGTGTTGAGACATCGTAGTGCTTGAAAACCCAGCACAGCTCTGTGGACGTTAGTCATCAACGTAAATCCTCAAATAGTCGCAAGAAGTGATGACTGTCATACTAGGGTGGAAATATGTATGCTCTTCTACGTTGCTCTGTCTAACCGCAAGCCCGATCGCAAGTACCTTGAGTCACCTACCCAAATGTCGTACGGCGGCTAGGGTATTGGGCAGGTACCGAGGTAATTCGTAGATGACTCCATACAATCAAAAATGAGCCCAGTTGACAGGTGCATTTTGCACCTCTTTGCAGCCTACGCTGTTACATAACAATCGATGATATTCAACCATTACTACCTGAGCACACTCACCACTCAGTGGCCTTAGCCGCAGGACCAGAGCACTCCAACTTACTGCAGAGTTCATTCAATTCCTGAACATCGGCGTTATCCGATCCTCCCAAAAATGCTGGATTGATGGGCCCGCCCTTTGCATCTTCAAGAGCCAAGTGCTCTTTCACCATATCTCTCACTAAACCCTGATAGAACAAGACACCTCTCTCTTTCTTTGGGTGCAAGAAGCCCGAGTTGTAGATACCCTGGTTGAGGTTCTTCTGGGTTAATTGGCAGAGGTTGAAGTCCTCAAGCTCCACGAGCTGCAAGAAATCAACAAACTCTTTCTTCTCGGCATCTGCAAGTCCTTTCTTGGTGTAGATGTCATATTGCAAGATGGTATGTCCAGCGGACATTGGCAACACTCTGATAGAGTACCAAGCTGGTGAATAGCAGTTGACTCCATTGATAGGGTACAAGTAAACCCACAAACCGTTGAAGTCTCCACCAGGGTTCTTTTTCTTCTTCTTTTCAGTGTCGACTGCCTTTTCCTGTCCCTTTTTCTTGCCAAATCCAAACCATGACGATTCTTCATCAGCGTCTTTGTCGTCATCTTCAATTGTCACCTCTTGTCTGACAATCTCTGCATAATGCCGACAGTAACGAGTCTTGGGAACCACTTTGTAGGTTTCCATTTTGAAAGCCGAGTTCAATCCTGGGTGGGCAGTGGGACAGTGATAACACTCTTGGTATCCGTCCACCAAAGTCTTCCAGTTGAACTGGCCATCCAATTCGTAGCTCATGTGGTACTCGTAGTCGGAAAAGTCAAACTCATCCAATTCGGTAGACAATCCTTTGTACCAATCGTCAAAAGGCAACATCTGCGCCGGATCGTTGCAAAAGTTCACAAACACCAAGCCCTGCTTGGTTACATGGGTCTTGATGGGGAAAAGCGAGTTCTTTTCTTTTTCGAATCCCTCAACATTATCAAAATGTGGAGCTTTCGTCAAGAGCCCATCGGTGTTGTAGGACCAGCCATGATATTTGCACCCAATCACAATAGAAGACCCTTTCTCTTTGCGGATCACAGGATAGGCTCTATGACGACAAACGTTGTGGAAAGCGTTGAGTTCACCTGCCTTGTTTTTGATGATGAAAAAGTTGATCCCGGTAATGGTGAACGAATAGTAGTCACCAGCTTTTTTGAACCGAGACTCGTGGGTGCAGAACAACCACGCCTTGTTGAAAATGGCCCTTTTTTCAAGCTCAAAGATCTTCTCCGAGAACCACCACGATGCTGGCAACGTGTGCTCACCAGGAAGTGTGTTTTCCTTGGGATCTTCAGGTGGGGGTGGAGCGGGAGCGGGGGCAGAGACGGCAGTGGCCATTTTGAAGTTGAATCCAAATAACTATCAAATTTGGCTGTTATTTTCGTGAACCCCGCTCCATATTATATGTTGGACGGGACCTATCGTACAGTAGATCCGGTGACCTAATTGGGATATATTTTCCGGGGAAGATAGTGGGAGGTACGGGTTTCTTACAATCACTTCTCCCGTTATTGGGCAGGGTTTCCTGGCTATAAGATTCCGGATATACTCTGCAATCATGCATTGTAGACTTTATGCAATCCTGGCGATAGTCCTCCTCGGCGGTTTCTTGCGTGAGGTCTGGCCATGCCGCCCACACAGCGGGGACTTACCACCCGAAAGTTTTTGAAGGTTTCCCCATTTCATGGAGAATCTACGATTTTTTCGAACTATGACGATAAACAGTGCGCTTTTTCAATCTTTAGATAGTCCCTATATTCCCAAGTCAGTCATCTTGGCGGAAGCAAATCCAGCGATGATCGTGTAGGTCGATAATATGATGCATCCAGTTTGGGGTATTAATCCCCTACGAGATAGAATCGAAGAGGAGAAATTGTGTAGTCTGCAGGGTTCGTCTAGTATTGTACGCGATTTCCCTGCTTATCGCGCTTTTGACAGCTTGACGGAATTTCAATTGAGCGAGATTTGCGACCGCACCGGAAATAGTGGGGCCACTAGCACAACCCGCGAAGTAATCCATGTAAGTGAACGACCTCCTGAGCGACATCTGGGTCGATGCTGGAAGCTAAAAGAGTGTTCAATACAAAGTCACTTTCAGGCTGGACGCGGTATAAGTCCCGAAAGTACTCAAGTTGTCCCCGAAATTTCTCAGCGAATACTGGCTCAAGCTGGTCCTCATTAAGGGCAGCCTTGAGCAACGCCGCCTTGGCAAGTAACGAATTAATAACCACCAATGATTTGAATCCGCAACTCGACAACACTCTATGCTCGTTCGTAGCTCTGGCAAACTTGACAGATTCTGTTACTAAGGAGAAGGAGTTCTTGGTAAAGTTAAACAAGAGCGTTTGAGCATTCCGGGTGAGCCACTCAGTGGTCAACCCACTTAATGGACTGTTCAACTCCTCCATCGGCACCAAATTGATCAAGAGCTTTGCACCGAATAGCGCTTGAAGAATTGTTGGTGACCTCTGGAACACGAATCGTGTGAATTCCACACCTCCTCCTGCAAATGGAATGCAACTAAGGTAGAATCTAAATGCTCGAGTGAGGAGAATTCCGGATTTAAGCGCTTTCTCGTTTCCTTTCAAATGAGCAAGAACTAGCCTCTTGGTCTCCTGGTGATCATGCGCTGTAATGGTCACGTTACCTGCGTTAATATGAGTGGTTGAATTGACGAGATTAAGAGTTCCGAGAAGAAGCGCCTGCAAGTATGCACGATTCTTTGGCTCTCGAACAAGGATTTTGGTGAAAACGTCAATGGCATATGGCATATAGGTGAATGAATCCAACGGCGCGTTGGGGATTTTGTATTGCGCCTCGGGGTTTCCGTCATCTTCCTCGTCCAATTTAGGTCCAAATGAGGTTATCAAAAGGTAAATGAGAAAAGCTTCCTCCAAAGACAGGAGCTCGACGTTGAAAGCTATTCTCTCGAACAAAACCAAGCAGTCCTTGAGTAAACAAAGGGCATTTCTGTTGAAAACGAACTTGTCGGAGTGAGTAGCAATTGATTTGATGATCTTGAAAAGTAAACCCTTGAGGTCCTGATTAGTCGACAATCTTCCCCGGCTGTCTTCGGTGAAGGACAAGTTCCTCAAAACCATGGTGATTGTAATTAAAGAATCAACAAGGAATACTTGACCGTCAATGGCGCTCGATGTCTGAAGCTCGCTGAAGTGATACTTGTTCTCTTCTCTAAAATTCGTCAACGCAGCCATAAAATCGGGAATGTCACACCCAGATATGGGGGTTGGGGTTTGCGTTGCGGGTGCCAGCACCTCCAAAACAGAAACTGGGGAGAACAAGTCGTCTATCATGTCGTCCGATTCGTCGTCATGGACTTCCTCGGCCGTAAATGAGTCAACAACAAGAGCCACGTCCTCGCCCTGCATGGCATGTTTGTCCACATATTTCTCAAAAATCTTGTCGATCACACTCAGGCTGGAGAGTGGTACTGTGTCAGTTTCAGGTTTCACAGCTGTGGCATCCTTATCCTCAGTAATTTGGTTCAAAACTTTGGCACCCAATTCCACCAAAGCGTCCACAAGTTCGGGAGCATCCGATACTCTTAACGTAGTGTTGTTATCTGTTGTGGTGACAAGCAAAGTGTTCAAAGCAGTGAAAACTTCACCATGGTTTTCTGGTGTGTAATTTTTGAGTGACATCGTCAAGGCATGGATATTAAGCAGGCCAAGTTCAGGTGCAAATAAGTAGACTGGCTTAGTAAGCTCGATTTCTTCTCCTAAGTCCGACATACTCTTGAAGGCCCCAGCACTGTAAGGTTCTGCGAGCCGCCTGATTGGTACGTATTTCTTTATGGTGTTGGGCTCGCCCTTGGGCTGCTCCTCCTCGTGATCATTGAAGGACACCTCTGAATTGTGCCCAAGTTGCAGAGTGTTCCCTGATACCTGTCTCAACTGTGGTACACTTCCAGAACGAGAAGGCACACTTTGACCAAGTGGAGATTGTCCAACAGCTGGAGACGCGTGGTTGGAAGCCAGGTGCGACATTCTCTTTTGAGTAGCAGAACCGGGCATTGAAGGACTTGGTTGGTTGGGCATACCTGGTGTGCCGCTGCTGACTTGTAAAGGCGATTGCAAGGGCAAAGCTGGAGAGGCAAATTGGTTTTGCTCGAAGTGAGGGTTTTGTGAGCTATTCATATTTTGCATACTCAGTTGCACGTTTTGTTGGAGATTCTGGCCAGGGTAGGACAGAAACTGACCCAAATTCTGTTGAAGTGTGGGAGATGGCTGATTGAAATCTTCATTAAACTTCCGTCGTGGAACCTGCTGCTGCGGTTGATGTTGCTGCTGCTGTTGTTGTGGTGGTGGAGGTGGTTGTAGCTGATGTTGCTGATGTTGTGGATGTTGTGGTTGTTGAGGTTGTTGTGGTTGTTGTGGTTGCTGCTGTTGTTGTTGCTGCTGTTGCTGCTGCTGTTGCTTCTGTTGCCGTTGAAAAAGCTGTTGTTGCTGTTGTTGCTGTTGCTGTTGCTGTTGCGGAAGGCTTCGTTGTTCAATCAGGCTTTGCTGCGTCAGCAGTGGATTTTGCGGCAGTGCCTGTTGCTGCTGTAACCTCATGAACAATTGCCTCTGGAATTGAAGCTTTCTTGCCTGTATATCTTTTTGGCCCTCCTCGGTAGCGGTGTACTGCTCATACGGAAGTATGAATTGAAGATAGCACGTACCAAGCAGCTTTTCGATCTGGAGTTTGGCTGCGAGATTGGACTGGATATCAATATTTTCAAAAAGCCCAAGTCGTTGGCAAACGGAGGTCCAGTCACTGTTTTGAGCGCTGGGCTGGTTGAGCGACTGCAATTGTTTAAGCACTGCCTGGGGCCCGCCAATTCTACGCGTCAAAATGTGGAACACAAGAAAGTTGACTCTCTTGTTGTTGATACTAGGTGGCTGGGGCACCGGCGTGCCTCGCCGGCTCATAAAATCCATAAGCGTCATTTGAAACAATTCGTTCTGTAACTGTGCCACTTGCGCCTGGTTGAGCTTGGGTGTTTCTTTTTCATCAGGACGCGAAGCTACCCGAGGATCACTGGGAGTATTTGCAGAGTTTCCCTGCGGAACGCTCGGTGTTGGTGGCATCGAGTACTGTTGCGGGCTCATTCCCATTTGATTCTGAGGGGTTTGGCCCTGAAGACGCTGAGCATTATTCTGGTTGAAATTTTGGCTTGGATCGTAACTCTGACCCACAGGCTGGTTCAAGGTCTGAGGCGAAGCATGTGATTGCGGCTGTACCGGTGACTGCGTAGGGTTTTGCAGTCTTTGTAACATTTGTTGGTGCATAATCTGTTGGCGCATCTTGTAGAGCAGTTCCTGTTTGGCCCTGTCCATATTTTGCTGCGGTCTTCGAGCAGAAAGTTCCTCTTGAGGTTTCTGGAAAGTATTTGGCGGGAAATGTATGTTATTTCCCGCGTCCGACTGTGCTGAGATCGCGTGGTTCATGGACGGGTTGTTATCTTGGGGCTGGTCATTGAGATCGTCAAACATCGATCCCATGATATCATTGTCAGACGGGTCACCCGAATTTGCAAGTTGCGAGCCATCGTTGCTTGCGAGGGCGTCGTCGTTGAACCAGTAGTTTGACATCGGAGTGTTGATAACTTGGTATGTTGAGAAGCTGTGGAGGTGAGTGAGAGAGGCACGGGTGCGAGCACGGGAAAAAGCTGTCGAGAACCGGAGAGAGAGATTGCAAAAAAAAAAGTGTTTATACTGGTGAATGCTATTAGTTTTTCGAGGGGAAGTTACATCTATTGGGTTTCGTTGCCTGCTGGTTATTGGCTGCCTGGGCCCGGTTGCAAGCGTATTCTGTAACGTAAAAGCCTATGATGTCTTTTTGGCATATCTCTTCTGAGGACGAAGCTGTGAAGGTTTTTTCTGATTGAATTTGAAGACACCTTACGCTTGTAGTGACGGACGCTTGGCTGTGGACAATTAGCTGTGGCCACTTAGTTGGCCCGGCTAACAATTCAAGAATTTACTGTCGCCATTAGCACTTGATCTAGTTAATTCGCTTCCGTTTTCAATTGCATAGGAAACACAATTCCTCAATCAACTGAATTCCGTTTGATATGAACAGATTTAATTGTGAGCATAATTGGCAAGTGCAACGAAAATCACGAATTCAATTAGCGGAAAGAATAGAAACAAGTCAATGCTCAAATTAAGACAAGTTTGGAAATGAGTTAGCAAATAGCGGCGTAAAGTCTCTAAGACCGGCATTTGCCCCAAGCTAACACCGTAACAGTAATATCCAAACCCCACCTCGTCACCTGGTACTCCAGACAAACTACATCTTACGGGTGTTTCAAATGAGGCAATGAAAAATTGATACGCCGTTCCGGACTCTATATTTACTCTCTTCACCAAAACTTCCACCACTTGTGCATATCACGGGACAATTTCTTGTAGTGTTCCATTTCGCCCCAGCAATCTCTTCCATACTCACAGCCGGCCATATTGATAACAAAGTCGCGTTTCTGATAGAAGTACTGAGGGTCGTCCGCCTGCTCAGAACAGGCGCCTGGAGGGAATGCATTGATTGTTCGAAGAGGCAAGAAAGCTGTGCGCTCACGAATCCAGGCCTGGGTAGAGTACAAAGTCTCTAGAGCATCCTGCTCTTTGTGTTCCCACTGCATGTGCATCTGCTCGTAGAGTGCTGGATCCCACCAGGTGTCCAACAACATATCTGACCATTGAGATCGACGCATGAGAAACGACCCGAGGTTGAATCCACCGCAATCTTGCGTTACAATAAGATCAATCGGCGCCGAGTAGTCTGTATAAGGTAATTCCGTGCGCATGTAAAGAGGATTGAACGTCGACAACAGACGGTATGTCACATTGTCCAACCTCTCGAAGATGTGTTTCTCCAATGAAAGTTGAGGCTCCATGATATAGGTATGCAAGTCCAACCACCAAAACCACTCGGTGTTAGGAAACTGGCGCATTGCCTGTTTCAAAATGTCCACCTTTTCCCATGACTCTCTCCACTCGTGGGAATAGCGCTTCTTCACAGTCATGTCTTTGATTGTGAGACCGTAGCCATGACGTTTTGCGTATTGCTTTTTGTTGGCAATCGACGATCTCTCCACCGACCATTCTTGTGGACCTTTCCATTTAAATACACCTCCTCCCTCGTTGGCGGCCAAAATAATCACGACTTTCGGGTCGCTTTGATTAAGCACATGAGGCAAGCCAGGAATCGACGTGAATAGTGACAAGAAAAGCAACACAAACACAGTCAAGGTGAACTTCTTGTGGCTGATCACCACGTTCATGAGATCCTCGACAATGTCGGTGAGAAATTCCACTGGGATGGAGATCCACGACTTCTTGCGTGCTTTGTGCGTTGGAGAGTACGGCACCATACGAGGATCGTCAAAATTTTGATTCTCGCCTTCCGACTGCTCTAGCGGGAAGGACATGTTTTTGGATGAGGTAGAACGTATGCAGGTGGAGAATGGTTCCTGACGCGGTGTATTCAATGATGCGAAGGTTTGAAAGTTGAAAAGAAAGAAAAATTAGTGTTTCAACAATATGGGCACAATATAGAAATTCAAAAGACAGTGACCCAGACATGCAATCAGCTACGCCATACAGATGGAGATGTCTGTAGATTACATGCTCTCACGCGGCTGAGAGGCATTGATGAAGAAAGTGCTAGCTCGGCAACATTTCTCGAGAAATCAGCGGTTGATTTGCCACGCCACCCAGATCCTTCCTTTGCCGATTCGCCATTTACCAGCCCGCCAGTGCAAATAAATTACGACGATCAGAGCTATCGAAGAGGCAACAAATTCTGCTCAAGGCTGACTTGGCGACAAAGCGGACACTCGGGATGCTCACGGATCCAGTCCACGATGCATTCCCAGCAAAACATATGACCGCAGTTGGCAGCGGTGGGATTCACCATTGGAGATAAACAGAGCATGCAGCCGCGGGAAGCCTCTGGAATGTATGGAAGCTGCTCGGGATCTGAAAGATCGACTGTGGCCAAACGTCCCATTCTCTGGTTGATGGCCATTTCCTCCCCGATGGCCTCAAGCTGTGAAACTTTGGTGATCACGGAAGGGTCCACCTTTTCGTGCTCCGAATCAGAGTTGGCCCTCTTCTGCGTTTTCTCACTGACCATAATCAACGATTTCACGGCAAATTGAGTGAGCATGATCGCACCAAGTACGGAGTAGTTGCCCGTTTTCAGAAGTTTTTCTGGGTCTTTGTTGTGGCCAAATGCATATCGAAGTCCAAATACTCGTTTCGAGATGGAATAGTACAGGCCCTGGAAATAGAACAATGCGATATGGACATTCATGATCGTGTCCAACAACGTCGGATAAGAGGTGAGTAGTTTGTCCAACCAAGATTTCTTGTCTTCTGGCCTAGATTTGAGCCTGCGAGCAATTCTCGTGACTATGTAGGGAATTCCAACAAATGAAATGACAAACAAGAGCCGAGGCACTATTCTTGGAAATCGCTTGCCCAGTCGGTTCACGTACATGATATCCACATACTCTTCACCCAATGTACGTGCCCCTAGCACTGTCGTTAGAAGGTAATATAGTGCCTTTGCAGCCACAGAAATTTCCTCTGGGTGTGAGTTCACAAATCGCTGGCCCTTGGCAATGTTAAGTACATCCTGGAGGCGAGTGAGAAGCGACGACAGAAAATACCCGTCCTTCTGGTTCGCTCGAACTGTGGTTAGCACCGGAATTGGAAGCGGTTAATCGAAAATTCACATACCAATAGTAGCAGCGTCTGCATACCACAATGCGTTGGCGTTTGGTCGAGACATGCTGACAATGTGGGGAAAGAAAGTTGAGATGTAGGCGTGGTCACGTGCAGTGTACTTCACCGAGGGAGTATATAGCTTCGTGTCGGATGGGTGCAACGTCGTGAATGTTACGATATTGGATACGTGAATACATAAATAAAAATGCCTCTAGCCCTTTCTTTCGAAAGGTAATTGCGCCTGTCCTGAGCCTCTACTTCTTCGACTTGTCCGTGAAACGGCGGGCTCCTTGCGACTTTTGGACTTTCGAATCTCTTTCCTTGGCCCGGATATATTTGATGGCTCACCATTTAGTTTTTCCAGAAGGTCAAGCGCTATGTGGTAGTCCCTATGCTCGAAGACATCTTCCACTGCAACGTTGCATCGCAGACAGTGTCGCTTCCCGATAAGTTCACGTAGGAAAATATCGTCCTCTTTAACAGGCTCCGGCGATTTCGAAGTTCCAGGCGAGCCAGCTCGCGCTTTAACTGTAGTCCCTACATTCGGGCTCGCCAGCGGTTTTGGAGATTCGGTCTGATTTCGGGCCGCCAGCGAAATTGCCTGGTCCTTTTCAAAGTCGCTGAATAATCTCAGCAAGTACTCTTTGTCCTGTTTTAGCTTCGGTTTCCGTTTCTCTTCTAGTTGCCTCGTCTTTTCCTTTTCCTTTTCGGCACTTTCCGCCTCGAAGTCACTGAATAGCTTTCTGATGTACGAGTTACTGCGAGTAACCTTCTTTGGAGGCTCAACAGCCGGCTGCTCGGGCTCCTTATTGACTTCATCGAACAATCGCTTGAGATGAGCAGCATCAATTGGCGCAGTTGATTTGCTGTAGGAATCAATCAAATTGGCGTCGGACGTTTTGACAAAGTTGCTAACGACAAGAGCCATGCTGACGAGGGTGGGGATTTTGATTTTGTCCAAACCCGAGTCAGATATCCGAAGATCGCGGAAACGTACTGTCGGATTCCATTCCACGGCCTTAGTGCCCTCAAGAAGCTCACACAAGAGCCGAAACGAGGTGTTTTCAAGCGCAACTCGGAACTTCTCCAAGTCCTTGTACACAGTAAACTGCGTCTGACGAGAGTGCTTGGAGTATGCAATGGTGGTTGTTTGCAAGCTCACCGTGCGAGGACGAAATATGAAGCCCTTTTCGTTGTTTTCTTTTTGCAGAAGCAGCATGTTCATGTTTTCATCGTCAAGCTCAATAAAGCGGCCAAATAGATCGCCGGAAAACACCTTGAGCCAGTCGAGGGCGTCTCCAAGCGTGTTGACTGGTTTCCGGCTAGGGAGATTTTTCCGAGACATCATCAGTTTGACGTCCGTTTGTAGTTTCAATGGTTGCCGGTGTATGGCCCACACGAGCTCGTAAACCTTGTCAGCCCAGTTGTCTTCGGAAGAAAATTCGTTTCTGTTTTGAAACTCCTTCTTAATCTGCTCGCGTTCCCAATGGTCCCGCACGTAGGTAATCAGATTGACATCCGGAGGAATTTCGAGCCGCAGAAGAATCACCTCGCCAACTTTCCCTCCCATTTGATTAAAATCTGTTAGGCCGAAATTCTCCAAAAAATTGAACGCAGCAGAACGGCGAACAATGACCTGCGCATCAGGCTTTTTGAACCCACCAGCAAGTTTAGCCACCGCTTTAGTCGACGCTAAACCTCCAGACGTTGTGTACTTGAGTTCGTCGTACACTGCACGTCGACATCGGTACATGAGCTCCGATCCAATCATCATACATATGTCATCCCAGTCGGTCACAGATGGAGCTCCAGCAGCATTTGCATCACCAAATGAGTTACGCTCTGCTTCATTCTCAATACCGGTGGCACTAACAAAACCAACCCACCCGAGTTTGTCTGGGATGTCGCTCGGTATCGGCGGTAGTAGTTGGTTGGGTTCGAGATCTCGTAGCTGCGGAAAGCAATCCATGAGCACCTCATAAACTTGTCTCCCGAAATCCAAGTAGCATTCATCTACACTAGCCTTTTCCACCACATCACATTCCCTTCTCAAGATCTTGAAAATCTTCCTCAGCTCTCGGCGGTACGGATCCAATGACACCTTGTGCAGAGCCTGGTCTGGCGTGCCGTTCAAATAAGACCAATGTGAATCTCCTTTCTTGAAAACGGCCGCATGTCCTACCACCAAGTCCGGACATTTTGCCCTGGCGTTGTCAAGGGAGTCCATTCTTGCAATGCCGAACTTTCTTGCGGCATACGACACAGCAATAAGCGACAGCCACTGGCAGCATACTACTGGATCGTTGACCGATTTTCCCAACCGGATCTGCTCGCATTGAGCAAAGAAGGCGTTGAGATCGACATGGCCGATGACGGCTAGTGGTGATGAGTAGGCATTACGGGGGTCGTTGAGGAGCGCTAGATCACGTGAGTAGAATACTGACGTCGCCTTGGGCTCTACCAGTGGCGCCACGTGGGGACCTGGTGCGAGGATGGACATCCATGAATTTCAGGTAGGATGTATGGCCTCAGCGCGAAGATGCGTTCTACAAACGACTGTTGAGAAGATGGGCGAGAAAAGTGCCCGGAAGCGAGTGATGTAAGGGATGGCCTGGATTTTCGATTTCTGGAGTGTTTGACGATCCGAGCTATAGTGACTCGACCTTCCTAGTTGATGTGGCGCCTTGCTTATCCCGAATGACGCGAGGATGTTGACCCAACCAATTACGGTTGGTTGTAAATGGCCCTAAATTTAAATATGATTTTGGAGAGTTGCTTCCAGTAGCGTGTAAACTAGAGCGTGAAATCAGGTAGCCATTTTGAGATCCTAACCCTTGCCTCACCAAAGGAGCTCACAAAAGGACAGATCAGGGTGTCATGCTTTTTAGAAGCCTCGAAGAGCGAGTCAGCGCTTAGAGACTCGCCGGAAGTCCGGGGGTCATTCACTATGGACGAGCTTAGCCCGCTGCCCGCACAATCACGTAGTGGCGGCAAAACCGAAGTTTCCCCACAATATAATGGCAGGATGTAGCCCCTAGACAGCATCGACGTAGGGGACTTGCGAAATCCGACTTGAAATCGTCATAAAACGATCGAAGCAAGAACGCAAACCGAACCGACGCACGTCAAAATACCAACCAAGTTGCCGAACCTAATTCTTCTGCGATGAACGCTAAAGCATACGCCCTCAACGGAGCGCCGTACATCGCGCATATTGTCATCGACAAAACCACATTAAATATGAGGGTTTTACGACGTCAAACATGAGAACATTCTGGGTGCCCGGGAATGACACCGCTTGTGTTCTTAACCTCGATGACTCCAGGCGGAAAAACAATCTCCGTGATGGGGTGGGCCGTCATCAAGACAATAATAATTTCTGCATACTTCCCCTGCTTGTGCCAGCGGCCGACATTGTGCTTATCGTGATGAGGTTGCTGCCGGGAGAACCTATCGCGGGCAATGGCTGGCCCAGAACTCCATCTTACGTCAACATTAAGGTTTTCGTGCTCAAATTCCACCTCTTCCGCAACCATGAGAGGAACATTCATACGGCCCCCTGAACCAAAAGACTGTATAATTGCACCGGACTCCGAATATGCATTAAACTCCGGATCGTCTGATACATTACGGTAACTATGCAATATAGTAGGGAGTAAGGACACTGTGTTTTGCAAAGGGTGCGGGTTACGCTGCACCAGCGGCTAAATTTGAAGTGGGCGCATAAAGAAGCCACTGTGCTGGTAAATGGGGAGAATGTTTTCGCGAAGAACATTGAAAATTTCGGGCTAAATTGCCCACACACTTCGACTTGCGTGCGCATTGTGTATGTTGGAAGTGCTAAACTGACGAAATCTTGGCTTACGCCACAAAGGGAGGCTAGCCGACTCACACAATTTTGTCCAGCGAAGACGAATGTGTCAACATTAGAAATGGGGAGACTGCAACGTTTGGATTTTTGCTGGTGTGGACGAGCCGTCGTCACATCTCATAAACCTCGGCAAAAACCAGCACTTGGTGGTCTTTACCCCACTGGCGCACTTCAGCCACAAGTGAATAAGGCCCGCAGACAGCTATGTGGGAATTATCGGGATCACCGGAAAGCTCCGAAAACACCTCGTCCAACTCTGGTCGACCAGTGAAGTAGGTGACATCGTCCAGTTTTTGCGGCACGTTTTCCATACTGTACTCTTCCTGTAACGGCACATAACTTTCACTTCCCAGCGGCTCTTCGGGCCCACCAGTGCAATATACCGCCGCTTTGACCGGCAACAGATCAGGCTTCCATGCGAGCTCGCCTCTATTTCGCACGCACCACGTTAGGCCGAGGAAATTCTTCGGAGTTCCGCCTCTTGCCGCATACCGCACAAGTGGTAGGGCAAGCAGAATACCCGATCCGCCGCAGATCACGTGAAGACGTTGGCACGCGTGTACCAGGCCGGGAACAGAAGCGAATGGTCTGGTGATGGAGTAGGTCGTGTTGCCTGAAAGTAAGAATGTCGTTTTTTTAACAACGAGCTCCAAAAACTCGTCCTCGGGTAGAGATGAGATGGTGTAAGGGTGGGACGGGCACAAGAAGTACCACGGCGACCATCGAGGGTAGTTGAGCCGCAAATGGGCGCCGGGGGACCAGAAAGCCGGGTAATTACCTGGTTTGGCTATGCGAATATGCATGAGGTCGGACCCTGCAATATTTTCTACCTCAAGCTGCACGTGATGGCTGAACACCAATCTCCACCCGAACTGGAACACCACCATGGCTGCGATCAAAACCACGAAATCGGTAATGGGGGGTCTCGCATGGAACAAAATGAGTACCACAAACGTCACGACGGTGATGTTGTGCACTAGGTAAAAATACGAGTAGATGCGGCGCCGGACTGTCGCTAACGACACTATAAATAGCACCGCCGACAGCACTGCAACCAAAACGCCAGCTAGATTGGAAGGCCGTAGACTTTTCTCCCAGAACGCCTTTTCTATAATCCACTTGATGCCAAACCCGGCGCCATGCACAAATCCCATCACAAGGATTACACGCAGGAGCCAGATGTGGAGAGAAAGATACTCGAGGTAAAATTCCGTCAACGGATTTGGCCGGAGAACAAACACTACATCTAGCGGAATCAATGCATAGCAGATTCGGCCCACCCGTTTCAAGAAAACCGGGTAGTTCTGCCGCCAGTCTGAAATGCTGAATACTGAGAAGATAGTGACAAGCACAACTGTGCCAATGAGATGAACCCAGACCGGCGTGGCGCGTAAGAATTGCACGCTTCGGCCCACGGTAGAGCGGCTACGGCGGCCCGCCGGCGATATATGGTTATACACTAGTGGAAAGATAGCGTAAATGATGCATGCCGCGAATGTCACGTAGCCATACTTGACGTTAACAGTGCTGTGGTGATGGCCAGCATGGCGAGGAACATGGTCCATGTGCGAAAATATAGCTGAAACTGACTTCAGATTCGGTGTAGCGAGGATTTGGCGGCCCCAAAGGCGAGCTGTCAAGAAGGTTTGAGCTCGCCAGGGTTCGAGGTGTACGGATGTAATACCGCGGGCGAACAGCGCCAGCGCGAGCCCCGCATGCGCCACATGGGTTTACGCCACCTCGGTTACATACACGCATAGCGCGCGGCACCGAAAGTGAAATCATGCATGAGATGCATAATTATGTGCAAGGCTCCCCGTCACCGATAGCGATGCTCGACGCACTAGTGGGGTTTTGATGCACTTCCCTAATCAGGCATCCCGGCAGCTGCACCCAGAGTACTTTTGTGAGACTAACATACCCTGCATGTCACATTCTTCTCCGGCGGCAATGGCGGCCCCTGGATCGCTGAATTACTCTCTACTGGGCTTAGGGGCCAGACTGCGAGGATGCATGAAATTGGGCCCTGAGTAGGAAGAAATGATCCGCCAGTTCCGAATTCCGAACAAGCCGGAGTGAAACGAATTGGTTTGGCAGTTTTGAAATAAATTCAGGGGTTTCAAGGAGTCGGCTGGCCCTTGTCACCTCTACAGGCCTGACCTCGCCGAAGTTTAAGAGAGAGGGGTGCAAACGCATTGTGGCTCCTCACTTAATTTTTGAGGAGAATGAATCCGTCCCCCCACGGAGTTCCGAAATCGCCATCACAAAGATATGCGCTTTGTGAGACCTTCTCAGGCGTTGAAAAAAATTTTGCCCGATTGCATGAATTTTTTCTGGTCTCGTGGCTCAAACTTAGGGGTGTCTCAGTTGTGGCTAGTGGTTGTTGAGGGCCCAGATGTGCCTTTCTATGGAGTCCCGCGGTGAGGTATGTATACAGTGGCCACTCCCAGTAAACCAACGGAAACTCGGAGTTCCACTCATTATCTGCAGTGAGACAATTCCGAGACATTCTTTAGGTTTCCTTTGGAGGAATTCCCTGATGGCGTGCGTCACTTTGTGAGGGGTATGTATCGCTTGCAGTTCAGGCTAGTTGGAAACAAAAGGCACCACCTGCTGATGGCACTCATCGCCGGCCCGATGTTATGCAGGGCTCAAGTGCACGGCCCCCTCCAAAGGAAGAGCGAACTACGAAAACAACCCCTTATTTAACTTTTGACTTTCGTTACGCAGGAACTCGATGCTAGTCGTATAACCAACTCCGCCGTGCTGTGTAATCTTGAAACTGTGGGAAAACAAAGTTTCAGCGTAATCATTAGTAGTGTCAGTTTGTCGGACTCCAACTCCACCCGCACTAAGGCGAGACACTGCGTGAAGCTGGCTTTATGGCCTGCGTGGCTCATAACTGAAATTTCAAGCTGGGAATTCCGAATTCCAGTAAATGTTGTCAAATTGGCAAATTCATAGGTCAATTGGGCGACGATTAAAATGCTCTCCTCGAAATGATTACACTGACTCTATCAAGACAAAAGCCACTCTCTTAGTACTACGACACTGAATCTATCATGAGGGTATCCAGGCATCGGCTCATCGGAGATACGCGTAAACATTAGAGGCACCCGAAGAAGCGATGTCTTAGGAGCTTGACGAAATATCGTCATCATTCTTTCGCCACATGCTATCGGACTTATGTGAATGCGAAGCGTCAAATAATGCAATGCACGTACCGGCTGCGTGAAGAGAACACACCTGGAATTTTTAACCGATGGGCATCGTGTGGCTGGTATTCGTGAATTCTGAACCGTTATCACTTAGGAATCATGCAAAGCCAGCGTCATGGCCCTGCAAAGTCACTTCCATGCGCCTGACGGGGTTGGAATTCCGGACCCCGTGGTGTAGGCTGAACGGTAGCGCATTGGCGGAATTTCACTCGTATCAAAGACCCAATATTCTCGCTCAGATCCCGGGTCCCGAGCAGAAAAGCTTACTGGAAGCTTTCAGAAGGAAACTGGGGCGGCCCCGCTGAGTTAAACTTTCTTGATGTCCCACCTGGCCTTCCCTGCACTCGCATACCCCGAGAATATGCAGTCACCATTATTGCGGAAAAAAATTGGCTCTCGTAGATACAACGATTTTAAGTTGGGGAAAAATTTTACCGTGAAATGGGGATTGTAGAATGTTGATGGCCGGACTGTCTGTGTCAAATGAACAATAAAATTGTCACCTATGGTGTCTGAATTCAACACTTTGTCTCCCGAAATGGGTGAGCCCAGATACCAAGACGGGTGTGTTCCATATTCGGGCATGAGGTATGTGTCGGACGTCATAGGTTTAATTGCATTACCACTTCTGAGCAGCTCGTCAGCTGAATGCGGGTAGGTACGGCGTCAATATAGATGCGTAATTGTGGCTAGTGTGTTCCTTAGGCGAGCACCCAAAATTGCGCGTCATGCAAAACAGGTTCATTGGCGGGATCTGGAAAGCGACTCACATCTAGATATTTTCGGAACGCCGAATCGTGGCTGGTAAAAGAGGGGACGTGATCCGTAGTTGTTGAGGAGAAGAAATCATTGTCGTAAGCCAACGCGAGAGTGGTTAATAGAGTTTGAGACAAACGCCAACATTCTGATGTCAACAACAATCAATGCAGGCGCTCACTCCACAGGCCGAACCCTGTTATCGGAATCCAAGGGTCTTCTTCCTATTAGGAGGGGGGAGTAAACTTAGAAGTCATTTAGCACTGCCACGAAGGCTAGACCCCGGATAGAACCTGCATGCACAATGAGGTAAAAAAGAACCCTTTTTGCAGAGGCATGCATGCCTCATACATGCACGCAACGTAGCTCCCTGCGGCTTCTTATGCCGCGCTCGCATTTCGGGTGGAGGCCACTGAGCGTCTTATAAATGGGCATTCGTCGTCTCATGGCTCCTACATTCACAAATAGTTTTAAGCTACCGAGTAATTTCAAGACACAACGACATAACTCACCCTTATTGTTGGACTCTACTACTCCTGCTTTTCTGTCACTGCCCCCAAAATACTAGTGACTGATTTTAGCACAATCATCCCCTTCACCCTATCCCATCACATTGACCACCACCTACAAATCTCACTTCAGCAATGCCATACAGCACAGTGGAATCTCAGTGGAGAGCATACCAGTTCTCTGACCCCTTCGCCGCGGGATCCTTCTATGTCTGCAGAAGAGATGACAAGGTGTTTTGCCGTCCTGACTGTGACGTGCACCCCAGATGCGAGCTGCGCAGCGATGTGATCTTTGTGAATGCAGTTCATGAAGCAATTGACTTGGGATGCATGCCATGCGAGTCCTGCGACCCCACCACTGTGTCTCCTGTCAATGTTAACCTCCTCATCAACACGGTTAGCCAAATTAACCAGCTGATTGGATTCATGCCTCCTCTTATGGATGAAGATGAAGACAGAATTGCCGAATCTATTAAAGAGAATATTGCCCGTGACCCTTCGCACCACAGATCTGACTCTGTTGGCGCCTCGGTATCCAAAAACGACCTGGAACACTATAGACTCGTCGACTTGGCATGCCGCCACCTTGCAATGGCAGCGGCGATGCTGATCTTCTCCCCTTCCACTTCTTCTACAGCTTCGTCGCCGAGAGACTCTGGTGTCTCTCACACAGGCAAGAAGTCCACTAAGAAGAGAAGAGGCGGTGTTCTTGGATTCAAGGAGCTCGCTGCCAAATCGAAACTCTCAGCGTGGCATTTCCACCGTGTCTTCAAGTCCGTCACCGGAATGACACCCAAGACTTACGGAGACAAGTGCTTCGAACACTTGCAGAGAGAAAGCGAAGAAGTCAAATCGGCGTCGCCCAACGTGGACTTGAGCTACGTGCCCAGTTCGTCGTCACTCTCGTCTACCACCATGAGTGCCGATGGCTCGTCGCGCCAATTTTCTACTCCCGCCTCGAGTGTTTACTCTGTTGGCTCACCCATTAACAGAAAGAGAGGCAGATCTACTGAGGACGAGGTTTTCTCTCCCCAGAAGCAGTTCAAATCTGTCGCCACATCTGGTCTTCCATCGTATGAAAGCTTTGGCGACGACTTTACCCTCAATGCCAGAGCTTTTGCACCTGAGACGAACAATTTGTCGTCCAGGCCTGGATTGGCTGCAACCATCTCGAAAGATTTCCTTTCATCCTTTGATGCAAACAACATCAACCTTGAATTCCCCGACATGACCCCCTCGTACAACGATTTGCTTCTGCTTTCGTATCCTCCATTGTTTGGAGAACAAGGCAGTGGCTTGGTGTCCGGTATGGTGGACTCTAAGGGGCCCGAGATGGGCGGACTAGGAGATTCCTTCTTCAGCACAGAGAGCCATGACTTCCTCCTGCAAGATGCCTACGAGCTTCCGGTAGGGTTATCGCCTGAGTTGTTGACTTCTCGGTTGTAATGGGTTACGGTACGGTATAGAATAATATAATGAGCTTATGAATGCAAATAAGAGTAGACGCTAAAATAGCGCTGGTAAATATTTGTGGGCTTGACTTTGCTGGACCTGCTTTCCTGTTCCCTCTCATTCTACATGTAGTACGCGCGACAATTCTTCGATGCGCAATGCAAGTATGCCTACAACTGGGGTGTCTCAGACATGGCGAAGTAAAAAGAAACGGAGCGACTCAGACTCGAGAAAACAAAAAGAAATGAAGCGACTCAGACACCAGGAAACACTCCGGGGTGTCACAAGTGGAGATTCCTGATAACTTCACCCTCTTTCCTATAGCCTGCTGTGATGTTGGCTGGTGGTGCGGGATTATTCCACTGAATTCCCAGCTAAGCATTCTTAAACTGAGAATCTAGATAACAGCCCCCAAAATACCCGCTTCTTTACAAAAACGCAGTCCTCGAGATAGTGGGAAATGCCATTTTCCCGTTTCAGTGTAATCGAGTCACAAATTGGTAACCCACAGGATGCTGCATTTCATTGCCCCATCCACGTGAATCCCCCGTGTGAATATCGGGCACTTTAACCGAGTTCTTATCGGAATTCTAGGCCTTGAGATTCGCGGAAAATGCAGGTTAAGGGAGTTATGCGCCTTGGTAAAAATACTGTCTCACACTCAGATAGAGTGAACACAGCCGCCACATTGCGCTTATGGGAGATTCGAAGGCTCCACGTTCGTATGTGAGACTGAGTCCCTTCCAAGGTGAAAAGACGAGTTCTTATTGACCTCTCTTTGTCGAAATGGCGAGATTCGTCAGTGTGGAGACTTGCATACAAGTGTGGAGCCCTAACGACTCACAGGCTCTGACGTCAGGCAATGCGGGCATGTACATGAAAGACACTGTCGTTATGCAAGAGAAGCTTGGAAAAAAGGACTGTGAAAAAAACCATGTCATTTATTCGCATGAGATCATCGCCTTAACATTCTCTAGTGCGGCTGAGTATCGCTTAGACGAAGAGTAGCTGCTCATTCGTTACGTCAACTAAACTGACGCGACTGGTGGAGATTCCTACTACTGCAAAGTAAATAGGTCACGACTAAACAAGACATGTGACGGCTTTCGACTTAGAAGAGGAGAAACAATTTTCGCTCCATGTGCGGAAATATGTTCCCTCGTCTTGAAGATGACCCCGATTTCTCCTCGGTGGGGAGAGGAGGGGGAAGGGCGAAAGTCTGCGCCACAAGCTGCGCAAACCAGCCCACAACACCTCTGCAGTTTAAGGACGTAAGGGTTCTCGCATGCGACGGCCGCAGATGGAGGTATCACATCGGGAAACGATTGACTGTCTTACCTCACCGTGCAGATACTATGCATAATGAGCTCATACATGTGGCGCATGCGCCTGGCGCCATGAAAAAAATTTTGGACACATTCTTATCGACTAAGCTTCCTGCAGGACGCAGGAATGATCCCGAGATGAGAGTACCTAGTGTTGGTAAAACGAAAGCTTGCGGCTGAGAAAACGTTGTGCAGATTTCAATGATTGGCATGTGCAAATAAAGAGGGCCCCTAAATTGAGAAGATTCACAACCTATGAAGTCATCAAGAAAGAGAATAATACGGTGGTGATGTTAAAGGGTCCTATTGTTTGTGATTCACGGCTCGCTCCCAGCCAGGGCTCACTCAGTGTTCGATGTATGGAAAATAGCGCATTCGGAGGGCTGTACTCGCGAGATATATCTCTGGGGAGGCTATTTCCCGTCGGTCTCTTCTTGGTACTCTACAACTCTCTCTTTGTTGTCACGTGCCAACTTCACCAAATGCTGGAACGCGGAAGTCGTCAAGTCGGACTTGGAGTTCGCGGTTTTCTGTGAGTTTTCCGTCGAGCCCTTCGATGGGGCAAGCGATGATGACGAGTCTGAAGTAGTTTCGGTGTCTTTCAACGCCTCTGAGACGTCCTTCCATTGCAGGAGTGGCAGTGCTTCGTTTTTCACGCCGTATTTCTGTTCCGTAGGTGAATCAAGGCTTTTATCGCCGCCATCTTGTGTAGGTTTAGGGGTGGAGGCCACCTCGCCCGAGTCGTTGAAAAGGTCGATTTCATCGTCATCGCTCACATTCTCCATCTGCTTGAGTTTCTTGATCTTGTTGGAAAGACGAACAATGTCAATGGCCTGGCGGAACTTGGCCTTAGCGTTGAAGTTCTCCTTGAATGTTGGCAACAAGTCGGTGTGCTTATGTTCTGAAGCAATAGAAATCAACCATGGGTCACTCAAAAGCTGTTCAGCAGTAGCGCGGACATCAGGGTCGTACTGGAGAGCCCGAATGATGAATCTACGGGCATCTTTAGACACATCTCTCCAGTAGTCGGCGTGGAAGATCACGGCATTGTTGTGGCGCACTTCTGCAATGAAGTCAGCAACATTCTCCAGCCGGAAAGGTGAGTAACCACACAAAAGCGTGTATGTCACCACACCCAACGACCAGATATCGCAGGGTTTTCCGTGGCCCTTGCCCTTGACTACTTCCGGAGCAGCATAGCCAAACGAGCCAGCACTCAGAATGATCTTTTCTTCAGGCGATTGAAGCCGCTTGGCAATTCCAAAATCCGCAAGCACAATATTACTGTTCTGCTCCTTATTCAAATAGAGCACGTTCTCCGGCTTGATATCGCGGTGTACAATGTTCTTGTTGTGTAAGTATTGGATTGCCTCGAGCATCTCAATCACAACCAACGATGCGTCGTGCTCAGTGAACCTGCCCTGTTGCACAATACGCTCGAAAAGCTCTCCACCAGTCGCCAACTGCGTCACAATGTAGAATTTGTCTTTGGACTGGAACCAATCGCGAAATCCCACAATGTGTGGATGGTGGAGTTCCTGAAGAAGCTCGAGCTCCTCAATAACAAAGTCTTCGTTTCCCTTGAGTGCCTTTTTAATGATGATCTTCACTGCCACATCTTCACCGGTGTTGGTATCACGGGCGTAACGAACTATGCCAAACGAACCAGCGCCAAGGGTGCGTCCAAAAATATAGCGAGATTTTCGGTTATATGATTCGGGCTGGCCGCTTAGCTTGTTGAAAATCTTCTTAAATCCGTGTTCTTCCATTGAGGGGGTTGGGGTGGACAGCAATATCGAGCTTGATAGACTTGATTCATTGTGCAGGATGTTGAGGATATTGGAGGTGGAGCTCGAATGGAGGATTTTCGCTCTTTCCATGATGTGATTTTGGTTCAGCTAGACCGATAGACGCCAACCTAATACGATGAATACAAATTCATTGACGTCTGGCTCGCGAGGCCACGCCGGCCAGAATAACTGAGTGATCATCCGTAGAGCCGACAAGCCACTATCAGAAAGACGACCGTCTTCTATTTGTAACGAAGCCAGATACCTCAAAAACTCCGTATTTGCGTATTTTATCCTGCGATCAGAACGATTGGAGCTCCGATTTTACTGACCTGATAATTTGTCCTGCATATACCGAATCCCGTGACTGAAAGTACGTCTGAACACTTACGAGGCGACAGTCGGGCGAAATACACAGATGGGCAGAAAGTTAAAATTAAGCATCCCAAGAACTCCGACCCTGCACGGTTGAAATAGCACTATGCAGGCCGGGAACCCCGTCGGCAAAAGTTGCCTACCTGTCGCAACCTCATTCGATAAGAGTTAACCTTCCGGAAGCACCCCCGGTGCGTAATTGGCGAGCCGCAACTCCAATTCGGTTTAGGAGTACGAGGTTGCGTCGCCGTAATTGCTCATCAACTACGAATGTGGCATATTTGCATGCACATCATGTCAACTTCCCGGGCAGAGAAGAAGCACGTGCGTAATTTAACTTAACAGGGATAACTACGCCCTGGATGGAGATATGTCAATTTCCGGGGCTATTGGGATGCCCGGGCTTTGAAATGGTAACAAAACTGAATTCACCCTAGCGGGAAACGCACCTAAGGTCTAGACGTCAAAGTGTCAAAAGGTGCAGGCGGCAGACATCCGACCACATGTTGATTCCGAGATTCTGACGCTACTTGAAGGGGTATCCAAGTCGTCAAGAAAATGCTGAGATGCTCAAGTTGCCGCCTACGCAGGCTAAATCAACTCGCGATGATTTCGTGCCTTCCGAGGTTGGTTGAACCAAACTTCCGACCTTTTGTTGGAGTCGAGGGCACACAGAGCACGGCGCTCAGGAAGTGTCAAATCTCGCAGCACCTGAGCCGTCTCATTGAGACGACCTGCACTTTGGGAGTCTCGACTTGAGAGTTCTTCTCCACAAACGGCGTCACGTGCCTCCAGCACGTGTAGAACCTGGGATGTACCACTAGTGTAAACCGTCCTGCATATACTGTGACCCCCACGATTCGCCGGAGGCTGGCCGGAGGCTGGCCGGAGGCTGGCCGGAAACTGAAAACAAAGCCTATTCGGACGCTCGAAGTCATCGCGACGCTTTGTTTCTACCTGCGCTTTCGCCGAATCCCCGCGGATCTTTCTCGCCGTCGGGGCCAGCCGCGCGCTCGGAATGTCTTGCCTAATCGGGCGTCGGAATCACGCTCCCAACTCCAGAAGTATAAGAACCACCACACCACCCAGAAAAGTTTTCGTTCCTTCGAAATTCAACATGTTGGCTGCGCGCACGTTTCTTTCGGCCCGGTCCGTTATCGCGAGACGGTCGGCTTCGGTAGCCGCCCAGTACTTCCCCAACGAACCCAAGGCACCCCAACTTTCCACAGAGGTTCCTGGACCCAAAAGCGTTGAGCTCAACGACACACTCGGACACGTGTTCGACAACAGAGCTTCTTATTTCGTCACCGACTACACCAACTCCGTCGGCAACTACATCTCCGACTGCGACGGTAACCAACTTCTTGATGTCTACTGCCAGATCTCATCGATTCCGTTGGGATATAACAACCCGGCACTTTTTGCCACCGCACAGCTGCCAGAAATGGCCAGCGCATTGATCAACAGACCCGCTTTGGCCTGCTTTCCCCAGAAGGACTACGCTCTGATCTTGACGGAGGGAATCCTTGCTGCAGCACCTCCCGGCACCGATAAAGTGTGGACGGCGCTTTCTGGCTCGTGTGCCAACGAGACCGCCTACAAGGCGGCGTTCATGTATCAGGCCGGAAAACTCCGCGGCAACAACGATTTCACTGCCCAAGAATTGGAGCTGGTGATGGAGAACAAGCTGCCCGGGCTGCCTGACCGTGTGATTTTGTCGTTCGACAAGGGATTCCACGGCCGTTTGTTTGGGTCTCTCTCGACCACACGTTCCAAGGCTATCCACAAGTTGGACATTCCAGCCTTCGACTGGCCCAAGGCTCCATTTCCCGCTCTCAAGTACCCGCTTGCGGAACATGAGGCCGAGAATGCTGCCGAGGAGGCTCGCTGTTTGGAGGAGTTCGAACGCATCATCAAATCGTATCCCGCCAACACCATCGCCGCCATTATTGTGGAGCCTGTGCAGTCTGAAGGTGGAGACAACCACGCATCCGCCAAGTTTTTCCAGTCTCTTCGTGACATCACGGCTGAGAACGAGATTCTTATGATTGTCGACGAAGTCCAGACCGGTGTAGGAGCCTCGGGCAAGTTCTGGGCCCACGAGCACTGGAACTTGACGAGTCCGCCCGACATGGTGACGTTTTCCAAGAAATTCCAGGCCGCCGGCTTCTACTTCTCCAACCCCGAGTTGCAGCCCAAGCAGCCATTCCGCCAGTTCAACACCTGGTGCGGAGACCCATCCAAGGCGCTTATTGCCCGCTCCATTTACCAGGAGGTGGTCAAGCACGACTTGGTGGCTAAAACCGCAGCAGTTGGCGACTACTTGTACGGCCAGCTCAAGGACTTGTTTGCCAAATTCCCAGCAAAGGTGCAGAACTTGAGAGGCGAAAACTTTGGTACTTTTATTGCCTGGGACCATCCAACTGCTGAACTGAGAAACCAGCTCTTGGTGGAGATGCGCAAGTTGGGCGTGAACATCGGCGGCTGCGGCGACCAGTCCGTCAGATTGCGCCCAACTCTCGTATTTGAGAACTCCCATGCGGATGTGCTCTTGGGCGCTTTGGAGTCTGTTCTTCGCAAATAGAGAGAGAAATGAGGACGATGCATAAAGTGCATAATTCGTTCTTCTGACTTGCACGGCGAGGCAGTTAGTTCAAACAGGTTCGGCGGTCTCGCCACACGGAACGTCAATTTTTGCTTTTTTTTTTTTTTGGAGACATCCGCCTTCATGTCTCCTCCGCGTGCATGGCCGCGTGCGTACCCGACAGTCGCTTAATCATGTCAACAATGTGAGACACTGCGCGCAGCCCAGGTAGATAGAAAAACACACCGTTTCCGAAAATACAACAGTAGAAGTAAACAAAACAACCAAATTTCTGCCCTTTACGAAGTTCGCAGCCCGGGCCAGGTCATCTCGTCTCTTACTCTGGAAGCCATCGACGCCGTCCATCCAGAAGCTGAAAACCAGCGAACCAGCGAACATCGGACCATAAACTCCGAAAGAAAAGCCATAAATGGCAATGTTTCAATTATTTGCTCCATTTGCCCGCAAATTTTCGCCCCGAAGTTTCCCGCGGGCAACCGGCCAATTGTTCCGTTTCAGGCGTTAGCGTTATTTTCCGCCCCATCCTCCTGTGCACAGCGGTTCATCCTACTCCACACATCATCCCCCACACAAGAGGCCACCTACTTCCACCACTTTCCCATCGCCACATATTGCCGTAAATCCCACCATTCAGAAACCAAATCTAGGTATGTGTGCAGTCCTGGACCTCTAAGCTTCGACTTATTTCCCAACCTTCCCATCATGCTAGGACGCCTTTTTCGCCAGTCTCTGCTGCCCAACCTTGGGCCGTCCACAAACAGCAACTCCATCGGCAATCCAAATGCCTCAGGTCCCAACTTTGAGGACTCATACACCCGCGAGATCCTCTACGGCGCTCCAGACTTGAATCTTGCACCCGTGCACCTAGATAGCAAGAAGTTCCGTATGCTCGTGGCGCAAGACGGTGGCAACCTCCGGCCCCGGCTGGTTCTCTTTGACTCGGCGTCCGACGTCTCTGACTCGGGGTCCAGCGTCCCGGCCCGCAACGGCTCGGACCCCAGCATAACTCCCGTTCGAAACTTCAAGCCCTCTCTAGGCGGAAAGTTCATGTACAGCACCAACGAACTTTTCGACTACATGTTTGGACGCGGCATTCCCACGCACGAATTGTCAACAGTAACGAAGGTGCACATTTTGCCCACCTTGGCCCACTCGGCTGTGCTCATAACGAAGCTTTTCATGATTGTTGAGCGTGGGGGCGGTTCAGATTCCTACGAAAACGCCAGCGGCGCGGCGGCATGGAACTTGTCGGCGCCGATCGACTTTGCCGTCTCTAAGTCGTGTTCCGAGGTCAAAGAGAACCCGACCAGTTCGCCCGATCCAGCGTATCGAAACCCTGAAAACTCGTTCCGGTCAGCCCTCAGCTCCCGCTTCGCCGTCGGAATTGTGATTCCGCTCAATCCACCTCTGCTTGGGCTCTCTGAGGTGTTGACATCGCAGTGGGATGTCGTGACCCAGCATCTCGTGGTAGTCCAGAAACTCGTGTCGAAAAAACTCATCCAGGGCTTCAAGGCATCGGTGGTCAATGGCCACAGCCCATACGTGCAAAACCGGCGAGTAATCTACCCGCCAGGGTTCCTTCTGAACGACCCGGACATTCTACATCAGCTCAATCGCATCGTCAAGATGGAGAGCTACGCCGTCAATATTCCTCGGCTCATCAGCAGCCACTCGCTCATGAAACACGCTATAGACCACGATAATTCGCAGTACCGGTCGCTATTGTACAACTGGGCCCTTGAAGTCATCAACTGGCTAGAGTTCAAAGACGGCCGGAACGTGGCTTCCATGCACTCGTCGGGCGTGGGCTCCAACATAAACCACAACTCGTTTTTCATGAACTCGCACGGCTTTTCGCAAAGCGCAACCCCTAATTTATTCTTGGCCCACCTTTTCACCCAGGTTCTTGCCGTGAAATCCGAGCTACGCGATCATTACCGACGCCAAAGTCAGAAGACTCCAATCAAGCGCGTGGCCCGCGTGGTCATCATGACTGGGAATTCGGTGGTGGCCAAAAAGCTAGTATTTATTCTCAACGGCTTGATCCCCAACATGGAGTTCAGACAACTTTTGGAACACCAATCGACGCCAGATGATTCCGACACCGACCTTGAGTACGGCGAGGATGTCGACGTTTACGAGACCTCGTCTCCGGCGAGCGAGCCACGAGCTTCCTCCACTGGCGTGGGCTCTGCTGCTGGCGACCTACCGACTGAAGTTTATCTGGACGAAAATGGGCGGGATGATTCCAACACCCACGATGGCCCAAAAGTCGGTCCCATCCCGATACGCCAGGCCGAGAGAGTGACCTCCGGCTCGGATTCTGAAGGCATGGCGTCGCTCTCTTACTCGTCCCGAAAAGGCTGGGAAGTGCCTCAGAAGGCGCCAGTTTCTGTATATCATTCTGGTACGCCACAGTCATTGAGTGGCTCTCGCAAGAGCGAGTCTCGCAACAGCCCAGCTGTTCAACAAATTCCTATACACGGGCGAAACTCGCTCTCAACGGGCTCTTCAACGGCCTATTTATCGTCGTCGCTCAATTCGTCGCTCTCTCTGAGCGCGTCAAATTACTCGCTCTCAAAGTTGGGCAGCAGCTTTTTTGACAAGTGGAGAAACTCGTTTTACCAGCCTCACACACTGTCAGACTTTGATAACGGCACCATCGTTGAGTCTATTCCGCAGCGGATAGCCAACGTCTCGCTCAAACTGCCTTCTCCGTCGGTGGAGAACGAAGAGTTCAACTGGGACCCAGTCTCTCCACAATCACGAATTTCTCGTACCCAACTGATGCTAGATTTGTGTCCTGGTGGCAACAATAAGCAGGCGATAGGCGTGCTGGCTTCCGTTCGCATAGATCGAAACAAGACGTCAGTGAATGTTCCGATTTCATCTTCATCCAACTCGAAAAACAGTGAAATTTTGAGAGCGAAATGTGATGAGATTGCAAGAATGCCACTCAGCGCGAACCTTGTTGACGATGTTCTACGCGTTGAAGATGTCGACGACACATCATTTCGGCCTCTCAGAAAGAGCAAGGCACTTACCCCAGTCGTTGCGTTTGTCGACGAGTTCCGGCCCGAGTTCGCCGTCCAGTCTTGTCCTGTAAACCCCAAGCTCGAACTGAACGTGCTTGCTGCTATGAAAAACGATCTCATATTCTATCAAAATCATTGTGGCTATGAGGGTGTATCCTCCAAAACGATCTTCATCAGCCTTCGGGCGCGAGAGATCAAACTTATTGAGTTAGTGTGTGGTCGTGCTGCCAACAATGGCAACGCAACCACTCCACCTCCTTTGCATACTCCACTTACATCATATTTTGTGGACTCGGCTGAACGCCGAACTTCGAACAACTACAGAACCACAATTAAAAAGATTTACAGCCCCATTAGAACGTCGGCCGACAGAGATTCGGTCAACGCTGTGGAAACCCAGTTGGAGCAGTTGACGGAGATTGTCAAACGGATTGGTGCTGGTGGTGCCACATCCGAACAGGCAAAGCTGAAATACAACTCCACTTTGTACGAAGCAGTCGGGCGAATTCTAGGCACCTGAGCACGAGAGCTGATTATATTCTGCGATCTTCCAGCGGCACGAGTAAAGCCGGCGAATAATGGATGCCAGAAAGGCTCAAAGTCATAAATGAACGAGAAGTTCCATGGAGCAGATCACCGTAACGTCAGCTCCTTAGGTTGTCAAGACCGCTGCCTGCCCGCAAAGTACTGCTTCCAATAGAAATTTAACCTCTATTCCGCACTTTATGATTGGGAAGTGCTACAATCATCTGGGAAGAAGTTGAAGCCCATAATTGTGAGAAGAACGAAAACGCCAAGGCGCACTAATGCTTCTCAAAAAGACCACTCGAGTTTAAATCAAGATTACATACCAACGCAACTCTCTATTTGCCCATATTTCTGGAAATTTGGGCCACTGGCGCACTATGTGCAGTGCCTGCTGAAAACATCAACACTTTCCTCCACCTACTCTCCAGCTAAAACTCAAAACCGCGACGCCCGCAATGGAGCCGTCTACAGATCCATCAGATAAGTCGCTTGAAGCGTTAACAAAGTTCCAGCAGATTACTGAATCTAAATATGCCAACAAGAATCTCGGTGGCTCAGGCCAAAAAGAAACCATGACTTGTGACTGCCTGGAGCAGTGGGACGAGACCACCGCCACTAACTGGGCCTGTGGAGCGGATCTGAACTGTATCAACCGATTCACATCTGTGGAATGTACTAATAAAAACTGTCTATGTGGAAGTGATTGCCAGAACCAGCGGTTTCAGAAAAGGCAGTACGCTCAGGTCAAGGTGGTGGATGCAGGCAAAAAAGGCTACGGGTTGGCAGCAACAGAAGATTTGGCCCCGGGTCAATTTGTTTATGAGTATATTGGCGAGGTGATTGATGAGCCAACATTCAGATCGAAAATGTTGGAGTACGACCAGCGGAAAATCAGGCATTTTTATTTCATGATGCTCACAAAAGATGCATTTATTGACGCCACGGAAAGAGGCTCATTGGCCCGTTTCTGTAACCATTCTTGTTCGCCAAATGCATACGTTGACAAATGGGTTGTCGGAGATAAACTACGCATGGGCATTTTCGCCAAGTCAGTCATTAAGTCTGGCGAAGAGATCACGTTTGACTACAATGTCGATCGCTATGGTGCCCAGCAACATCCATGCTACTGTGGTTCGGCAAACTGTTTGGGGTGGATTGGTGGAAAAACGCAAACCGACGCGGCTCTCCTACTTCCAGAATCCATTTCCGAAGCCCTCGGTGTGTCGAGCTCACAAGAGAGAGCCTGGTTGAAGCAGAACAAAAAGGCACGCGCTACCCTGCAAAGTCCTGAGGCAGCAGTCAACGAGGACTTTGTAAATCAGCTCGAAGTGACTCCTCTCGAAGAGCAAGACGTTTCCAAAGCCATGGCTGCTCTCATGAAAGCAGATGAAGACTGTGTTGTGGCCAAACTTGTCGAGAGAATCTACCTCACGTCAGACGCCAAATTGAATACCCTGATTGTGAGATTCCACGGTTACAAGACGCTCTCCCGTGTTTTGAAGGACCGTGCGCAAGATGCTACCCCAAGCTTCGTACTTCAAATTTTACAAATTTTGAAGCGTTGGCCTACCATGACGAGAAATAAGATCGAGCTGTCTCAAATCGAAGACGTGGTGGAAAACATTCGCGCCACGTCTTCAGAAAGCGAAGTCGTCACAGTAGCTGAGGAGCTTCTTGGCGAATGGAGCAAGCTTGAAATGGCCTATCGAATTCCCAAAGGTGTCGCTGATGTTAGCTCTACATTCATTGAAAGAAACCCTCGTCTGCAGTCACCGATTTCCAAAGTCGTAGACGGCAGCGATTCTGATGAGCTTCCGACAGGGTGGCAAAAGGCACTTGACCCGAACACCAACACTGTTTACTATTACCACACTGGCCTTGGAATCTCGAAGTGGGAAAAACCAACGGGGGTTCCCACTGGGCCTAAGAATGATCGCCAGGACAAGAAGAAAGTGGAAAAGAAAGCACGCAAGGAGAAGCCAAGAAAATTCCCCGCTGAGAAGGAGTTCAAGCTCACTCAGCTTGAGGAAGACAGACTTCAGAAGTTGAAGGAAGAACAATTCAACGAGGTACGTGAAAAAGAAAAAATGCTCCATGAGCTCATTTTGCAATCTCAACGAGATGCTGAGGAGAAGAAAAAAGCCGAAGAAGAGGCCCGGATATCACGCATTGAAAGACACAAAGAAAAGCGCCGCCGAGCAGAACAAATTGCCCGTAAGAAGAAGGAACGCAAGGACAAACTCAGCGAGGTTTCACCCCTGACACTTTGGATGAAAGCGTTTGCCAAGCATATTCCCAACATGATCAAAAAGTATGAGGGTGAAATCGGACACGAAAACGTGAAGGGTTGCGCCAAAGATTTGGTGAAAATATTGGCCGAAAAGGAAATCCGCAAGCATCCAGAAAGCAAGCCTTCACAAGAACTTGAACGGGCCAAGTTAAAGAAATTGAAAGAGTTTTCTGATCAGTTCATGGAAAAATTCTTGTTGAAGTACCGAGCGAAAAGGGCAAGAAAAGGGGAGCAGAAATTGGAGGAGGAGAAATCAGTGGTGGAAAACACCAGCTGACGATCAGGTTCAAGTAAGATGGACGCTCATTGATAGGTTCGCGAAAGCGTCCAGCGGAGTTTCAGCTTCGAGATGGTTCTCCTCAGCATAAAGACATGGTTTCCAAAAAGCAAACGGGGATGCCCCGCAAACTAATTAATTGGTTACTGTGTTCTCATTAAATGTATGTCTATTTCTATTCGTTACCGCTTCGATTGCTCGGGCGCCCCGGCAAAATCACATGTAACTTGAAATCACGTGCGTAAGTCAAAGAAGTTTCAAACGGACGGATGCATTCATCTCTGCCATCACAGCAGATTCTCTAACAATAATGGCAAGTTTTCGATGCTCTCAGTTCCGTAAATGATCTGGTAAGTAGCCTCAAACAATGGGAATTCCTTGGTTTTGCCGACGTTCACCAACAACTCGTGCACTTCACGAGCAGTAATAATACCCTGCGACAGCTGGCCGTTCAACAATTTCTTCTCTGCTGCCTCGGCACTCTCTCCTGTCTCGGCCATGTAGCGGCCAACCTTCACGTTTCTTCCACCCGAGCATGTCGTGATCAAGTCAGCTACGCCGGCAGATTCTTTGGTGAATGTAGCCTGCTTAGATTCAGGGAAAAACGTCTGGGAGAATTGGATGGTCTCCAACAAACCAACTCTCATGATAGCAGCTTTCGCGTTGTCGCCCCATCCAAGACCCTCGACAAATCCCACAGCAAGTGCCACAATGTTCTTCAAGGCGCCAGCAACAGAGACGCCAGCAACATCCTCCACAACATTCACATGGAAATAAGGTCTGTGGAAGGCAGCTTTCAAAACGAAATGGTCGATGTCACGACCAGGACCTTGGAAATCCTCAGGTAATTTGTAGGCAACGGTGGTTTCAGACCACTTTCCACGGGCGATTTCTGGAGCCAAGTTGGCACCAGAGAGCGCGCCACATGCCAAGCCCAACTCTTCGGTAATCACAGTGCTAAGCAACTTGCAACCCTCGGGAGTGACTTCCAATCCCTTGAGGCAGGAAATGGCACGACACTGGGGCTTAAGCTTGCCCTTCAACATCTTGCACACTTTGGGCAAAAACTGGTGGGGCAAATTGAAGACCAAGAGGTCAGCATCGTGAGCAACCTCCACAATATCTGGAATTGCAACCAAGTTGGTGGGAAGCTTGACGCCGGGGAGATACCGCACATTAACATGATCGGTGTTAATGATCTCCGTCAAATTGCGGTCCTTGACTTTCTCCTCAAAGACCCACATTTTCACAGTGTGGCCAAACAAATGGGGCCTTGATGAAGCGTTTTCAGCCACGAGTTTGGCGACGGTGGTGCCCCAGTTTCCAGATCCGATAACGGAAATCTTGAACGGAGAACGGGGTTTCAACAGCTGCTCCGCATTAGTAGGAGCAGCCAATATCTGAGCAATGTGCTGCAATCTTTCACCAGGCGACGACATAGTATATGGATATGAAATTATTTCGGCGTTACGTATATCCTGGAGTAGTGGGAGATGGCAAGCAGCCGCGCACTATATGTACTTCCTCAGATGCACAAGACCCGAGTGCGCCCTTTTTACCGAGGTATAAAAGATATGGGAAAAAATCCGACGATCCGAGATAGCAATGCAGCGAGGTGAACAAAACACACGTCACTGACTAACAAAGATTAAGGAAACCATATGCCGGTTTCACTAAACCTTGACCAGTTTCACTCTTCCCCGTTTTTGGTTTTGCCCCGCTGTCTTCCCGCCTTGTTGGGTAGGGTCACGTGTGGTCGAGGTCATCGGCATCGGAGATTGAAGCAACAGGCCACCCCAATTAGCTTCTCTTGAAGCTAGTTAAAAATCTTGTTTACAGAATTCGCACAGAAGCAGAATAATTTTTTCCGGCGAAAACGCTGGGATATCCCCTTATTTATAATCTCCATGCATGCAATGGGGCTGCAAATCTGCGTGTTGGCTGCAACAATCGATACCAACTTAACGCCACCCATAACTAACTTTTCTCGTGACTTTCGTTCAATTCATAAAATATTCAGCAGTACTGTTTCATCCGACGTATTTCCAATTTAGGATTGGCACCGCTTTGTCTATTTTCTCAAGCCTCTCCGAACATCGAACGTCCAGAGGTTCGGTGACAAGTCGGCTACCATAGGCCGCTTTGGAATCTAAAAATATCAGCCTTTTTGACTTCACCAAAAGCCGTAAAGGTTCTTACAACCCATGTCGTTCAACTTCATTGAAAAAAATCTATTATACATTCCGGGGAGCACCGTTGACGCCTTGGCAGTCTATCAGATCAGACGTCGTATCCTGCCTTTGAATCCCAACCTCGCAGACGTAAATAATTTAAGTTGCTGGCATACAACTTCTTTTCCGAATTTTTCTTACAAGTGAGTGTACCGGCGTGCCGTTTCAAGGCGTCCTTCCGGGCAAAGCCCTTCCCGCAATCCGGGCAAATATTGGCTGGAATCAGAAAATGTTTCTTTTCATGTCTTTTTAGATCAGATGATCGACGAAACAGCATGTTGCATGAGCTGCATGGGAATTTGCGGTCGCCTTTACGTCTTGATACTGGAACGTCACTGTGGGAGTCCGCTTTTTCAGGCGATGATGGGGGGCTCTTCTCCGCTTCTTCCTTGTCAAGCAAGAAGTTCCAACCCGGATTGTTCTTGTTGGTAGGGTGGTTGTTAGTGGAGGACGTGAAGATGTCGTTACTTAGGTTGGGAAACCCATCGTAGAAGCTCTGGATCATGAGCTGGCCATTCTCGTTAGCTTGAATGCTCTGTGATTGCTTAATTGGGTTTCCGTGAGGAGACAGCGCATATTGAAGTCTGGCTAGCACATCTTGAATCGTGGGATCCACGATCAAATTACTCTCTTTAGAAGTTGCCACCAATGCTTCGTGCGCTAGACGTAGAAAACGCACATCTTCGTCCAGATCTGGTGGCCGATCTCGCGTCTCCGGCTTGGTTCCTGATCGGGCGTAACTGACATTATGTTCAATCACAGGCAGCTTTCGCAGAGCATAGCCAAGCACAGTGGGAGACTGGATCGACTTTGGGGTTGGGGTGTCGTCGCCAAAGATCGAGAAGCTCATGGGACTGTTGTGGTCTCGGGGTGGAGAGAACACACCTGGTTTTGAGACAAATGTGAAGGTAGGTGTGGCGTCTGGCGGGTTGGCACGATCTCCCAATCAAGACTTCGTTATAGGAAACCAGAACGACTGTTGAGCCTGAAAGCTTAGTTCGTGACAATTCCGAACGCTCGTTGGGGATTATATGAGTTTCTCCGAGTTTTGTATCTAATCGCCAACTGTGGCGCTAAGGTCGGGCTTTCTCAAATCGGATGGTTATGAACGCCAGCACTGCCAATTGCAAGTTGCCGCTTCTGAAACGCCTGGTGATAGAATAACAAACCCACTAAGACGGCGTTTTCGATATTCCTGCTCAATTATGGGTGCAACTTTTTGGTGCAAGCAAGCTTGGAGAGATATTATTTGGTTTCTAGCCACGCTCTTTCACAACCAAGCACTAGCGCTGGAATCTAATATACTGGATTGTAAAAGAGCCCAGCTTATTTTATTGACGGCTGCTCTGAGCGCTTCGAAGAAGCTCTTTCCTTTAGGAATGGGCGCTGAACACGTGACATTCTGCAATGCGCTATGTTAGCGCGTCACGTGCGAGACACGGCTCCGATGTATTGCAGCCACGACAGGGTCGCATAAGAAATGGCTCTAATTGTCTAATTCCGTCGCAAAATGAGGCCGGAATAGTTGATACACTCCTCACACTTTTCGACCTACGTGCTCCTGCTGTTGATCTGGATTGCGGGGATTTGATATTAACAATCGTGAGGGGGAACGGCCGACGAGAACAATGAAAACAAGTGGCCGTATCTTTACGAGCCTGAAGTAGATGAGGACAGTGGACAAACCCCGTTGTTTCTTTGTGGCCGGTTTTGATTCGTTGTTCCTCAGGAAGCGTACACGTCGGAAAAACTCTTTGGTGGACCCTGTCTCGGTGCACTCACTAATTTGATAACGATCTTTCGATCACTCTGAATCTTTCGCAGCCACTGACCTGGAATTAAAGGGAAACAATTCTACTTGCATAAAAAATGAGGTGTTGGTGGTGATGTTTTGGTGGCTTTTTGTTCTGTTTTCCCACATACCCCGTAGCTTTCACCACATTAAACCCACTACGCATTGTCCGATTCCTCTTGCTCATTCACAAGTACCTCGAAATGACTAGTGGACAGCTTTCAGAAACATAAAAGGGTTGAGCCTTGCAGATTTGCAGATCCCGGACCTGACACTTGCCGTTCCCCGATCCATCGGCGTGGGTGCGTATTCCTGCATTTCTTTACCTCCATCCACCTCCACATCACCAATGCAATCCCAACTCCCAGCACGCCAGCGACTGCAGCGAGTCGCCAACCGTATCAAGGCTAGCCAGCCTTCTCAGTATTTTCTCCAGTTCAAACTGAGGGCTCAAAATGTCGCGACACCCAATGACTTGCTTCCGGGGCTCAACGATATTCTGGATGCGTTTGAGGCGATGCCACTCGATCTCGCAAAATACTTTACTTTACTCAAAGAAATTGATGCCAAGTGCATAACTACAGTTCCCCGCCTCAATCGTCAAATCGATGAGTATGTGGATTTGTTACACGCCGAGGAGGTACCCCACCAAGATGAATTAGATTCGAAGGCGAGCGCAGTTGACGCAAACGGCACAAGCGACAAAAGCGATCAATCGATCCTGAAAGATGAGGGAACAAATGGAACCTCGGAGACGCCAGATGATGACAGACGCCGCCGTCTTAAGCGCATCATGAAGTGTTTCAACGATGTGATTCCCTGTCTTGAAGAAAAGATGCACGTCACGAGTGTAGCCGCCGATGTACTTGCCAAGCATTTATACCGTATTGACAACGATTACCGTGTGATTGTTGGCAACAACGAGATACCTGAGCTGATCAGAATTGGTCCCCTCAACCACCGCGCCATCGTTCTGGAATCACAGAGTGCTCAGGACGCCAGCAAACTGGCACAACTGCAGCGGTCTGAACTGCGCCGTGAGGCGTTGGCTGCGCGCAAAACTGGCCGTGATGATGACGACGATGGCTACGGGAAACGCCGGGGAAGAGAAACTCCTCCCGGAGACAACAAGCGCCGCAGAGAAGACAAGCTACTGGTGCCACCTGCCAATCGGGGCAAAAATGGAGCCCGTCCTCGCCGTGACGATGACTCGAGACCTTCGGGTCTGGAACCCACTTACTGCTACTGCAACCAAGTTTCCTTTGGAGAGATGGTGGGCTGCGATGGCGATTCCTGCAAGCGTGAGTGGTTCCACTTGCCGTGCATTGGTTTCAAAAATCCGCCTAAGGGCAAGTGGTTTTGCGATGACTGTTCGGCCAAGATGAAGAAGCGGGTCAAGATCTAGGAGATGGATTGAAGTTTGATGGCAAAGGCGTCCAGCATAAAATTACGAAATCATTGAGGTTGGAGAATTCTTCTCTAGGTCGACTTCGCAGATTTGTCACGGTTGCAGACTGAAACGTTTGCTGACCTTCACGACTGGCTAAAGAAGATAGAGGCGAGAGTGCCAATGTGGCTTTTCAGAATGGACTTGGTCATGCCTCTGCATTAGAGTCTCCGACATCCGAAAGTCGCCGGCATAACATCTGCACAAAAACTGTCAGTATTCCCATTTTTGACCCCCACAACGATTCCCGACAAGCGACGAGACAATCTGCAGGCAGTCAAAGTTTGACATATGAGGTGCCAAAATGGGCACTTACGACTTCAGGCGGGAGGAAGATCTCGGTTTTTCGCAAATCGGTAGAGCGTCTATCTCGAGCGAAATTGCTGGAGCGACGTAGCCTTCCAACGGACTATTTTTCGCGCGGTTACCTTCCAGGGCTTGCCGCCAGCCGCTCTGGATGTTATTGGTCCCCAATTCGGCCGACTCTATTTTTGGAGAATTCCCCTTACGTCAAGGCATATTTTTGTGACGTGTCGTCGAGACCTAAATGAGAAGCGAAACGGCGCTACATGAACTTGCCACCATGGCGATTTTTGCAGTCTCAAACGTTCACAAATCGTGCTCGTTTTGATATATCTAAACAGCTCCATATTGAGGGACAGCAACAGAGCAACGCCTTGAGAGGGCCCCAAGCCTCGTCGCCTACACTAGCCGCTTTAGGCCCGAAGAGCCCAAAGCATGTGCAGTGCGGAACGCTGCGAAGCAGAAACAAGGGAAAAAAAAAATATGCAAGGTGCGCCTCACACCCGTACACTTTTGAGTCGACGACAACTTAAGCCCAACGGCCCCGTTCTCTCGCTACTGTTACTTTACAAACAAACAAACACGAGTCGTCAATGCAAGAGTACAAATTGGTTGTTGTCGGTGGAGGAGGTGTTGGTAAGTCTGCCCTCACCATCCAATTGATCCAGTCCCATTTCGTCGACGAATATGACCCTACAATCGAAGACTCCTACCGCAAGCAGTGCAACATCGATGGCGAGCAATTGATGTTGGATATTTTAGACACCGCGGGCCAGGAAGAATATTCGGCCATGCGGGAGCAGTACATGAGAACTGGCGAAGGGTTCTTGTTGGTTTATGCCATCAACTCCAGAAACTCCATGGAAGAATTGCAGGTATTCTATGAGCAGATCCAGCGCGTGAAAGATTCGGAAAATGTTCCTGTCCTTGTTGTGGGCAACAAGTCTGACTTGGAGATTGAGCGCCAAGTCAGCTTTGAAGAGGGCCAGGCCTTTGCCAAACTGATCAATTGCCCATTTATCGAGACATCCGCCAAACAGAGAATTAATGTTGAGGAAGCGTTTTTCTCCCTTGTGCGGTTGGTCAACGCCAAGGACTCGGCAGCACAGGAGGCTGCTGAGGCCAACGGCGAGGCACCTGGATATGGTGAAACTGCGGAGGCTACACCTGTGTCGCCTGCAAATGAAGCTCCTTCAGATTCTGCTACCAATGCCAAAAGTGGAGCCCCTCAGAAAGCCTCCACGACTTCTGCCAGCAACAGAGCCAACCAGGCGGCAGCAACGCCTGCGTCCAAGGAGAAGGGCGGCTGCTGCGTAATTGTCTAGTTGCAGCGGCAGGCAGGCTGCAGGGGAAAGTAACGCAAATGTTTATTGTAAAGAGATGAAGGAACAAAGCCACGTGCCGACTCGTTGGCTACTCTCTCTCTCTCTCTCACTACCGCCGTAGTCTCTCTAGTGTACTTTGTGCTAGTTTACTTTGTTCTAAGGTACTTTGGTTTTATTTTATATATAGTTGTTGGCGCTCAGTTGATAAAGTGGATCACGAGGAAGTGCAAGATCAAACTGGCAAACACGTAATCGAAAAACGCCCGCTGGGGAGGAATGGTGAATTCCAGTGATTCGGCCGCTACTTCCGCCTTGCTTTCAGCCGCTGCGTATTGCATCCGTAAACTCACCGTAAGTACAAACTGGGCCACACACGAGATGAAACCACCCAAAAACGCATTGAAGGGGAAGTTGCCAACTAGCAAAACGTAGACAAACTGCAAAACACCAAGGGCCACCAAGAACACCAAAAACAGATCGATGAGCTTCAAGCGGGGCGTCAACGTTTTCACGTAGTCAGCATACGTGGCCTGGAGCGCGGACAGAACCTCTTTGAAGGCACTGGAGGAAGATTTTGGTGTCGATTTTGATGTCGATTTTGTGCCACTTTCTGCGTCGCCTTTTTTGGAAGCCTTGACGGCTGCCGCTGCCTTTTTGGCTGTATCTGACTTGGCCATGGAAGTTGGTGAGTGGGGGACACGCGTGCAGGATCAGAAACAGTGTGTCCTACTCTGCCAGGAAAGCGGGCACTGGCTAGCGGTGGCTTTCGAAAATTTCTAAAGGATGAGAAAGTGAAATTGAGTAAACTGAATCCAATTGCTGCCTTAATATCCGGGATTTACTGGCAAATTGTAGCCTCGGCATGAGGTAGTGTAGACAGGTGGGCAGGGGCCAATTGGGCAAAATGGGCCAACGGCTATTTGGCTTGTCGGCGAATTGCATAGCTTTCATGATGGCCATTGCACACCATTTGCAGAATTCTGGGGAAAAGGCACCACTTCCACTGGTGAGAACCAAATATCGACAAGTAAAATTCTTCGGCACGATACTTCCCATATTTCCATCCCGACAGAACGCAGCAGTTTGCGCCGCTCTGAATCCCCGATAGAAACACTAGCACCGCCGAAAATCGTAATTTTCACGCCTGTGACCCATCATCCTCGCCTCTGACGACGTTATTCTGATCCCCTTCTCCTGCACACACTCACATACCATGGATCCTCTAGACAAAGAGTCGGCCGGGCCCGAACCCACCAGCAGACCGCTCATAATACCGCCTATCAACTTCTGTCCTGTTGAGAAACAACTCTACCGACTGGGCCAGCCGTCGCTCATCAACCAGCTGTTTCTCAAGGAACTCAATCTTAGCACCATTCTCTGGCTAGCCAGTGAAGAGCCCAACGAGGATTTCCTCGACTACTGCCTGGTCAGCAACATCAACATTGAGTTTGTGGGTCTCACGAACGACTACAACTACACCAACATCAATCCCTGGGATGCTCTCGACGAACGAACCATCAAGAAGGCCTTGGATCTTATATGCAATAGGGACAACTATCCGATGCTTGTTTGTTGTGGAATGGGACGACACCGGACAGGTGCAGTGATTGGCTGCTTGAGGCGGCTTCAGGGATGGAATTTGGCCTCTGTTTCCGAGGAATATCGCCGGTTTGCTGGAGCCCGCGGAGGACGTATTTTGGTGGAATTATTGATAGAGAGTTTTGATGTGCAGAGTGTGGAGGCCACGACGGAAAAGCTTCCGAAGTTCTTGCAGTAGAGGAATGAAATGAAATCAAAGGATAATTAAAGGTGGTGGATCGAGAGAAAACGAAGGGTACAGCCGAGGTCAGGCGTGGCCTTCTAGTGTGCGACACTGTTGAATCTGAAATATTCTGGGTTTGATGGTTCCCGTACTGTGGACTTGTGGATTTGTTGGTTTCGCTGATTGGCGGCTCAGCCGTGCGTTGTCTTCGAACGAAGTGGGAGCTGTGTCCTGAGCAGGAAACCACCGCGAGCCTAATACTCAGCCACATAGAAAACATATTGGGATCTGCGTGTACGGTGAGTTTCTCGTTCGAGACGGGCCAGATTTATGAAACCAACTGATGCACCGATATCTGGAGAACTGATGCTAGGCACTAATCGCTCCGCTAGTCGGCCACTACTCGGTCACGTGGTCATAGAAGGCAGCATTGGGTCTGACGAACACTTCCTGTCGAGTCAACCTGGAAATCTCCATGGCGCCCGACGAAACCTCAGGTAACTAGAAACGCAGTGATATGGAACAAGACGAAGTGGGCAGCGTGGCCATAGTCAACACAAAATACACGGTGACTCGGAATAGAGCACGAAACTTCTGCTGCTGTATTTTATTTTTTCCAACTCGTGGCAATGGCGCTGCCTCTGGCTACCCAATCACTAATCGCTACGTCCCCGATAGCCAGCCAATTGGTGTTGCCGTGAATTTTGTGAGCGAGATATCACTCCTCTGAAAGTGAACATTCTTGAAATGAAAATCTAGAACTACAAATTTGCACCTTCTCGCTACTGCCCTATTGCGTGTATCTCGCACTTCGTCCCGAGTATGGCAGAAATGGTAATAAACTCCAGAAGTGCGATAAGCGAACCCCCAAAAAAATCCTCAGATAAGCGGCACCGCCAAATCCAAAAAGTTCAACACGTACTCACGAGCCCTTGCAAAAACCGCAAAATTTAAGCGTCCTTTCAGCCTCCGGGACCATCTGCACCCCCTCCTCCCCCACCCGTGCACCTTGCCACCCCTCGCACACCATCCCCAGATCTCAGCAACATAACGCCTCTTTCTCCATAAAGCATAAAAACCTCCAATCTCACGAATTTTACAAACCCGTGACTTCCCCCCAACATCAGACACAAATCTAAATACTCAACAATATGGGAACGTGCATCACCGTCATCAAGTTATTGGGGGCATCATCCCTTGGTCTCTTGACCTCGTCTTTAACGTACCAAGCTAGACTGCAGATCCCACAGTTGATTTCGCGTTTGAACGCTCAAGTGTCTGTGGCATCATCCCAGGCGTCTGTTGTTTTGGACGACATTTCGGTAAACAACCTCATTTTCAAGGTCCTCAATGTTGCGGTGGCGTCGCTCTCCACTGGCTTATTTGTGTTGGCCTACAAGTACTCTCCCGCAACAGAAAAGCATCCTTACCTTGTCTACTCCGCACTTGGTGCTCCCTTGGCCCTTGCATCCTTGTTCTTGAAGGGCACCAAGGCTGACAAGGGCATTGAAGTTAGAAACACAAACAGGTTGGCCCGGTTAGCCAAATTGACCGAGTCTGCGCCACCTACACAGCCTACAGCCTCAAGTAGCTCCTCTGCCGGCAAATCCGACGACGAGACTTTGGGCAAATCGTACATTCACATCTCAGATGACAGTGAGACGTCCCTGACTTCGACACCCGCTTCCAGCACGCCTGGATCGCCACGTGTGGCAATGGAGCCTTCGGTATCGGCGATTGAGCAGGAAGTAGAGGATGCCTTCACCAAAAAGGAGTATGTTCACGACTTGGAGACCTTGCAATCAGCATACACGGTGGCGTCGTCCGTGGCGGCAGCCGGACTTGCGATTTGTGCGGTTGGCCTTGTTGGTGATCGCTTCTTTATTTGAGGCACCACATCCCCACCCTGAGAAATTGTCACATCATGTTATTTGGCCGTCGGATTGCGCCCATTGCCTCTAGCGATGGCCCGAGCTATATACAGGATATCGATGACATGTCTGGAGATGCGCATCCAGGCAGAACGGGCTGTGCCGAAAGAATTGGCCTTCTCGTCTCTTCCATGGCAGGGTTGGGGACCGCGAGCACGCACGCAAACCTTCACATTTCCAACGGTTACGATGTTGTTGTATATTCGGGTGCAATTGCACTGCAATTGCCGTTCTATTCCGTTCGATGGCATGGCCACGCCGAAGTGCATGCAGGACCGTCTGACATATCTCACCGGGGCTAGTGCGCCTCCCTCACTGATATAAAAGTACGGCGAAGCACGCACTCTCCTCCAGTACATATCACAATTGATTTCAAACTTCAAGAGAGATATTTCAATCATGAGCACTTTTTTCGATCTTACCCCTACCGACGCCAAAGGTGAAAAGTTCCCATTTGCCGACCTCAAAGGTAAAGTGGTGCTCATTGTCAATGTTGCCTCGAAATGTGGCTTCACGCCTCAGTACAAAGAGTTGGAGGAGTTGAATAAGAAATACGCCGACCAGGGCTTGCAGATTATTGGTTTCCCATGCAACCAGTTTGGCCACCAGGAGCCTGGCAACTCTGAAGAAATCGCCTCGTTCTGCTCATTGAACTATGGTGTGACGTTCCCAGTTCTTGAAAAGATTGACGTCAACGGCGACAAGACTGACCCTGTCTACAAGTTTTTGAAGGAGAAAAAGTCTGGCCTTTTGGGTCTTAATAGAATCAAGTGGAACTTTGAGAAGTTCTTGATTGACCAGGAGGGAAACGTTGTTGAGAGATACTCATCGTTGACCAAGCCCAAGGATTTGGGGCCTAAAATCGAGGAGTTGTTGAAGAAGTCCAAGACGGAGTAATCACCTAATTGTTGTATTTAACTGAAAAATAATTGTTCTATATTATCTGCCTGTAGGGGGGGGGGTGTTGGTTATCTCTTCCGTCCCAGGCTCAGTCCGCGAGTTGAAGGTGAAATTGCGCTGGGAATCGAAAAAGCGCAAAATTAATCCCTTACCGCCACGCTAAAGCGACCTCGATGCGTCGATATGCTACCAAACGCTCTCCAATTATTGCAATTTCTTTGCCTAGTGATGCAATTTCCCCATAATTCGTGTCACGTGCCACAATGGCACCCACCACCGGCGCAGAAGTAGAACGCTCTAGAACGTGCGCTCACGTGATCACCTATACGGCGTCGTGTGCAAGGTGCGGCTCTCACACCCAAGCGACCAAGGCAGATTGCTAGTCTGACGTCTGGGCAGAAATCCTGCATATACACACCGTTGCAGTGCAGGGTCTGGGCCTGTACTGCACACAGAAAGGCCAGGAGGAGGTGTGTTCTCCGTAGGGAAACAACACAGCACCAACCATGCCTGTCAGCGTCGCAGCCTCCCCCTATTCTGAGGTCTGAATGCTGAGAATTAAGTTTCCGCACCAGACTCGCTGTGACTCACTGCAAGCCCCTATCGGCCGGACTATGTGCAGGACATTCCATACGTTTCCAGGCTCCACACCACCCCACGATAAGATCCCGCACACTCCCAACATTCTTTCAGCACCATCGCATCTTCTTCTAGCATCACCCCATACATATTTCTGCATTCTAGACAGCCCTGGAATTTCGTGGATTTCCAGCTACTGAATTAATAGTCACGCATTGCTTTCTCGGTATCACATTTCAGCTTCCCCATGGCACCTCCTATTTCTGAGTACGAGGCGTACGAACAAGGCACCCACCTTCTCCAGAAGAAGTACCGGTTTGTGCTGCACATTCAGAAGGGTTCGTTTGGACGGGTAACTCTTGCGGTAGATGTGACCACCCAGGCGAAAGTGGCATTGAAGGCCATGTTCAAGACCAAGAATGTGGCTCCCATGGCACGCCACGAGATCCGTATGCTCCAGCGTCTCGGCCGCGGCTGCGAACACATCTGTCTGTTAGTGGACCATTTTGAGACGGCAGACTTTATAATTTTGGCGTTGGAGTACTGTGAGAATGGCGATCTCTATGATGCCATCCATTCTGAAGCCAGCTACAACCCGCGCGCAGTGGATGTGTGGAATATAACACAGGAGATGGTGCTGGGCATTCGTTACGCGCACAGCCTTGGCGTGTACCACCGGGATATTAAACCTGAGAATATCCTCTTTACTGATAAGGGCAGAGTGAAGATCTGCGACTGGGGGTTGGCCACGGACGAGCGCCATGCAGTGGACTTCAACGTAGGCACCGAGAAGTACATGGCGCCGGAGTGTTTTGTAAATATGCCGTCCAAGGCCGCCGACTCGTACGACTGCATGTATGCAGACTACTGGTCGTTGGGAATCACGCTTTTGACGGCCACATTCGGCACGTCGCCATTCAAGCCCATCCGCAAACGGGATGGCAATGTTGTCGGAGGCTCGCTGGGCGACGCCTTCAAGCGGAAACGCCAGGAGGCCGCCAAGTCGCTTGAATCCGACTCCAACTTTCGCAATTTTGCATTGTACAACAAACCCGAGGTGTTGTACGACATATACCCCACGATGAACGAAAACTGCTTCCGGATCTTTATGAATTTATTGCGGATCGGCGGTCTTGAGGATGACATTGATTCCTACAAGGACAAGATCCAGCAGCGCAATTTGGACAAGTTCATGGAGGAGTTTGCTAGTAACTGGAAATATGGCTTGACAGTGTGGGAAGAGGACGAGCTTTGGGTATCGGAGGATTCCCCAGAATTGCAGCATGATCTCTTTGACATGGAAGGGTTTGACCCAGATTCCACCGCCACTGAGAGATCCCAAACTGAAGAGGAGACTCGGACGGGCACCACGGGTGGTGGAAGTGTGAATGGAAACCACGCGGCGACGCAGAATGTGGTTATGATTCCTCCTGCTCCCCGGGTGGTGAGTGCTGGTCAGAGTGCTCCACTTCCTTCTTTGGAGGAGTCCATTCAGCCACAATCGTGGTGTGACTATGGTGATGAGGAGCTTGACGATGAAAAGTTCAACGCGATATTCAGCTCCATGAGCTTCAACCAGCCACTTAGCCTTCACGGCAAGCATACCGGATCGCAGCCTCAGATTGCCAATCGCGAGGGCGGCTTTTCGTGGAGCGATTACTGACGACGATAGACATGAGAAATGAGTTACGACTGAAACAGGAATGGTGTAGGAGGCGAGGCATTGTAGATGGGCGATGGAGAGATGGTGTCGATCTTGAGATGCAAACTGAGATGGACTTTTGGTGGACAGAGACCCACCTCAGTAGCTTATTATAGACGGTTTCCAAAAGATGGCAGTGTGTAACTGACCCAAGTAGCAATTTCAATATTCTGGTCACTTTTTCTCTGGCCTCTATATCATCTTCTCTCCCCAATGGCTTTCTCCAGAACACCGTCTACTGTTCTTTTCAGTTTTCATGGCCCTCTTCCATCATCAACTGAACATCGAGCATCACCTCGAACGAAGATGCCGAATTGATTCAATCGTACGAAATCACAACCTTGCCGTACACGGCATCTGCGTTATCACTGCCATCTGGGGAATTGCCTGACTGGGAGGCCACGTGACCTCGCCACTAGCGCCGGCCCTGTAGCGGCGAGTCGCGCTCTGGCAATTTCAGCGTCTGTACGCCAATCAGAGCCATGCGCATTTATCAGCGCCGCGTCAGCCCTGCCAGGAGGACCGTGGGGCACGTGACCTAGCTCCTGTGAGTCATTGTGAGAGGCCAAAAGCGCCGGCTACGGAAACGACGGGGAGCGACGCAAAAATTGAAAATACAGCGAAATGCACCAAGTCCACGCGCCCCAGGTGCCAAAACCCAAACCGCCGCTCCGGCCTCCGTTGCTGCGTTTCGTGGGGCCCAGGCGCCGGACCGGCCACCTGCATACAGAACCGGCCCGGTGTCGAAATTTTTCACCACTTATAAACCGCGCCCAGTCCCCAGCTTTCGCTCTCCACTTTTCTCACCCTTTTCAAATAATTCACAACTGAATAGCAATGTCATTCAGAAACACTTCCGCCCGTATGGCTCGTCACGCCTCGGCCGCCGCCAGACAGGTTGCCGCCAAGAGATCGCTTGCTGCTCTTGCTACCAGATCCATGCCTCTTTCTAGAGCCGCCGTTTCTGGTGCTCCTCTTGCTACTCGTGGTGTGAAAACCATCAACTTCGGTGGCACCGAGGAAGTCGTTCACGAGCGTTCCGACTGGCCCAGCGAAAGACTCCACGAGTACTTCAAGGACGACACTCTTGCCCTCATTGGTTACGGATCTCAGGGTTACGGCCAGGGTTTGAACCTCAGAGACAACGGCTTGAACGTCATTATCGGAGTCAGAAAAGACGGTGCTTCCTGGAAGGCCGCCATCGAGGACGGTTGGGTGCCCGGTGAGACTCTTTTCGATGTCAAGGATGCCATCAACAGAGGTACCTACATCATGAACTTGTTGTCTGATGCTGCTCAGTCTGAGACTTGGGCCGAGCTCAAGCCTTTGATCACCAAGGGCAAGACCTTGTACTTCTCGCACGGATTCTCTCCTGTTTTCAAGGACTTGACCCACGTTGAGACCCCCGCCGATGTCGATGTCATTCTTGCTGCCCCCAAGGGTTCCGGTAGAACCGTGAGATCCTTGTTCCTTGAGGGTAGAGGTATCAACTCCTCGTACGCCGTGTGGAACGACGTCACCGGCAAGGCCGAGGAGAAGGCCATTGCTCTTGCTGTGGCTGTTGGTTCTGGTTACGTTTACCAGACCACGTTCGAGAGAGAGGTCAACTCCGACTTGTACGGAGAGAGAGGCTGCCTTATGGGTGGTATTCACGGTATGTTCTTGGCCCAGTACGAGGTGCTCAGAGAGAATGGCCACACTCCCTCTGAGGCTTTCAACGAGACCGTTGAGGAGGCTACCCAGTCGCTCTACCCCTTGATTGGTAAGTACGGTATGGACTACATGTACGACGCCTGCTCCACCACCGCCAGAAGAGGTGCTCTTGATTGGTACCCCCGTTTCAAGGACGCCTTGAAGCCTGTTTTCGAGGACCTTTACGAGTCGGTCAAGAACGGGTCTGAGACCCAGAGATCGTTGGACTTCAACTCTGCTCCTGACTACAGAGCGAGACTCGAGGAGGAGTTGGAGACCATCAGAAACATGGAGATCTGGAGAGTTGGCAAGGAGGTGAGAAAGTTGCGTCCCGAGAACCAGTAAGTGGGTTGTGGGACTGCTGGCACGTGCCCACGAGGCCTTGGAATGGCTGCGGCACTTCAGTTCGACCGGCGAGCCGGATGTAATATAGCGGGACTAGTTTGGATGAATAAATGCGTTCCCCATTTGATTTTGGTGCCTTGTTCTTGTAGCCCGCCGGGGTGCAGCCCTAGCCGCGGTCACGTGTGCCCTCGGAAGTCGTGCAAGGTCACGTGCTGCGCCGGAAGTCGCCGCGAAAAACCCGCCGCAAATCCTCATCGCTCACCACCATGGCAGTCGGAAAGAACAAGAGATTGTCCAAAGGCAAGAAGGGCTTGAAGAAGAAGGCCGTTGACCCTTTCGCTAGAAAGGAATGGTTCGACATCAAGGCCCCCTC
>JAJMHA010000030.1:0-69055 GCA_030583085.1 Hermanozyma aechmeae
AAAATTAGAGATTGTTTTATCCAAATATAAAAGACCTTTCGAAACTCATTCACTATTAGATCATCCGGTATATAATGGCTCCGCGGACTAGGAACTCTACACTACAGACATCCTGCATGTGAGACTCCATTCACTCCACACACTACAACTACCGAAGGCAATGAGCACAAGCGATGACGGAGAAGGCAAGGAGCCGACCCAGACAGATTTGCAGGATCTGGACGGCCAAGCCGATACCAATTTGGCCTCTCCAGCAGGTGTCGCCGCGGAGTTATCGGACAATTCATCTATCTCGAAAACCAACGACGCCTCCTCAAGCGCTTCGTCGCTTTCAGACAGCCAGGCGCTGGAAGACGATGAGAAAGAGCCACCCGTTCTCAAATACACCCGTTTGAGCCAGCTCCCGGCGCTGTTTTTCGCCAAAGATCCCGTCTCCACTGCCTACTTCCACGAATCCGTATTTCTTTTCGGCACCCACACAGGATATGTCCATCTTACACGGCCAGATCTATCTCCAATTCACACATTTCGTGCCCACAATGCGCTGGTGTTGTCGCTCTTCTGCGATGGACAATATTTTGCTTCTGGGTCAATGGACGGAACCATAGTGGTGGGATCGGTTTCTGACACCAACGAAGTGGTTATGTTCGACTACAAACGGCCAATTCATGCTGTAGTACTCGATAAAAATTACCTGCGGCTGCGTGCATTTGTATGTGGTGGAATGGGCGAAAAGGTGACATACTCATCCAAGAACTGGCTCGATAAGCGAGTGGATGTGGCGCTTGACGAGGAGAATGGGCCAATTATGGGCATATTTCCCGTTGACGATCTCATTCTATGGATGAACGATAAGGGTATTCTGGTGTACCACACTTCGTCTCGGCTGATTGTGAAGGTGATTCCCAAGCCCAACCCCGAATTTCCTGCGCATTTGTATTGGCCGCGTGTGACATTTCCCGAAGTAGATCGTGTCGTTGTGGCGTGGGGCACCTACATTTGGTCGCTCCGAATCAGCCTTAAGACAAGTGGTGATACCAACACAGGCACTGTGTCGCTGGCTAAAAGCAGATATCTTCCGTCAGCACCATCACTCTCTTTTCGAGCTACAAATGACAAGAAAGTCGAGGTTGAGCATATTTTCGCCATGGACTGTGTAATTTCAGGAATTGCCGGATTCGCAGACGATAAGTGGCTTGTCTTGGCCTACAACGAGCCGGAACGCGACAGTCAAGGCAAGTTGAAGGCCACCAATCCGGACTTGAGGCTTTGTTCGGCGTTGGACGGAACTACTCATCACGAAGAAGAAATCGGGTTCAACAGTCCTGACAATTTGGGGCCCAACGACTACACTTTGGGCAACCACATTGGTGCTACATCGAACAGGTTCTTCGTGATATCTGCACGTGCTGCGGTTATTGCCGAGCACATCTCGCTCGATGACCAGCTCCAGTGGTTCTTGGACCGGAAAATGTTCCAGGATGCCTGGAAAATCAGTCAGCATTTGGTTAGCCCACTTCAGCGGCTTAATTACGGAGTACAACATCTTGACTACCTTGTGAAAAATGACCGCTGGGATGACGCCGCTGCATGGATTTCAGATCTCCTATATCTTAATCCTGACTCCTTTGCAGTCTCAGACATCAAGAGTACCATCACCACCACCACCGTGGTCTCGCTGGCCGAGGACCGTGACGCGTATGTGCGTGAGGTGACGTCGCAGTGGAACTACTGGGGTAGCGTTTTTCTTCTTCTGAACCAGGTCGAACGTCTCACGAAATGTGTGCCTTCAAATCCCACCTGGGGCCTCCAGAAGTCAATATTCACTGAAATTCTCAAATACTGGCTAGACAAAGACGTCGATACCGCGGCACGCATCCTTGGGGAGTGGGTGCCGGAGTTGTACGATTTCAAAGATGTCTCCGGAGCAATTGAGGGCCTCTTATCCGACACTGTGAATGCCAACCTCCGCAGGGTGATGATAAGAATTTACTCACAAGCCAACGACCCAGCGCGTGCTGTTCCTCATTTGGTCAAGCTTCGCGACCCCAACATCGTGCAATTTTTGGCAGACAACAACATCCTCGCGCAGTTCGTGGAGCAGATTCCTGATTTTGCTAAGTTTCGCTTTGAAAATGAGCTGGACATTGAGCGGCTCCCAATACCTCAGATTACTGAGCGATTGGCAGATATCACTCACACGTTGGTGGAAAAGAGGCACGAGATTGCTCCACAGGAAGTTCTCAAGGTCATGACCAAGAAGCACCTGGATATCTTGAGCTATCTCTACCTCGAGGAACTAGTACAGGTCGATGAGTTGCTTGTGAGTGGGCAAGAAATAGAGCGGATTCAGCTCTTCGCCCAGTACGATCGTCCGAAGCTCATGGCTTTTCTCACCAGCGACCAGAAGTATGATATTCACCAAGCTCTTGCGATTTGCCAGGAGAACGCATTCGTGGATGAGATGGTATACTTGCTTAGTAAAATTGGGGAAACTAAGAAAGCATTGCAGCTCATTATGGAGGAATCTGACGATCCCACAAGGGCAATTGAGTTGGCCAAAATGCTGGATGACAAACAAGCCTGGGATATGTTGCTTGAGTTTGCGTATTCACGGCCAAAGTTCATCGAGGCTTTGTTAAAAGGGGCCGATGCCGCAACGGCCACTTTCTACAATCCAATCACCATATTACAGAACATGACTACGGATGAAGACATCGAGGGGCTTAAGGAACTGGTGGCTAGAGTTGCACATGATCACGATCTCAATCTTCTAATCAGCCATTTGATTTTGGCAATTGTTTCGAAGCGCTCGGAAGAGATTTCAAAGACGTATTTCCAGGATAGAACCCGGGGCCTCGAGATCAACATGCAGAATGAGAAAATTCGGGCTCTTTTCGATAAGTTCCAGACTGTGGTGGTTACCCAAGGCGCCGATGGCCCGGAACTACGTGTTTGGGAAGAGAAGCCTCAGATGAAAAGATTGCCCACGGGCTTGAGCGACCGCATTCGGAAAATCAGAGAAATTGAGCGGAAGTTAGCCGCAGAGCAGAACCTCGGCAAGAGTTTAGCGTGATACAAGGTATACAATTTCTATGCATGTTGCAATCTGGCTAAACTGAGTATTGCTCAGTGGGGATCGTATCCTTGATGCAGGGGTGCCATTTCAATACGAGACCAGCTCATCGGATCCACAGAGCCACTATTGCGGGTGATTGGTAAAGAACAAGTCAGAAATCCTCGGTGCGACTACGAGGACTGATTCATTTTTCTCCAGCCTTTGCACGAACTTCCCTTATCCGAAAGGATTCAATCTGCCCAACAAATTGCCGGTTGCACGTGAGACAAAGTCGTTGGCTAAGTTGTTGGCCTTGCCAAACTTATCGCACTTGGTGAATGCGACCGTATTTGTTGCCGACAACGCGAGGCTCATCACAACGAACACCAAGTAGAGCAACTCGAGCTTCAATATGGCCATGATTCCCAACACTCCCCACGCCACAGGCTGAGCGTATAAAAGCATCCAGAACACCTTCAGGTCGATAGGATTTATGTACCGATTGGGGTCAGCCGACTCGAATACCCAGATGTTCTCGTATTCAGCCAGACCTTCTTTGACACTTGTCTCGTTCCACCAGCGCAATCCCACTAATAACCGACCCGATACGTTTTTGACGTTCCAGAAGTCGGCGCACACAAGCAAAATCAATAGAATAAAGTGGAGCACGAAGCGGTTCTTTGAAACAAATAGGCGAAGCAAAAGAGTGCCGAAAAGGTATATGAACACCGGCCCAAGACGGAAAAATATGTAGAATAGAAGCGCCACTGGATGTGAAGACTCTTTGAGTTTCTGGGCCCAAGTGCGTTCTCCAGGATTTGCGGTGCTGGTTACCGGGTTGGGCAATTCTGGGGCAGCCATGTTCCCTGTAGGAGCCGGAATTGGTGTATCAGGTTGTAAACCATTGTACGATGGCGGTTCGTCGGGCTCAATTCGAGTATACGACATTTGGTGATGGTGGAGCAGGTGGCAGTAGTGGTGTACAGGTGTAGCGAGCACTCCCATCTTTCACACCACTATGATCTCCTACTACAGACGGTTCATAGGCGGGATTACACGGACTCAGCTCGAGACTTTTAAGGTATGATACAAGCGCAAGTTATTGATTTGACCAGTTTCTAACCTCAGTTTGGTTTCTACCTCCTACTGCCCATTTTGGTGATGTACTACGTGGGAATCGATACCGACAAGAAATTCAACTTACCCGGATTCTGGCCGGATCCAGCACTGCTCAACCAAATTCCCAAAGAGCCTTACGAAATCCAGGCAGAGGCAGCGAGGATCCGGAGGGCTAGAGCGGAAAAGCGGGCCAGATTAGAAGAAAAGGCCCGGGAGCTTGGAATTACTGAGGACGATGTCTGATGATGGGGTTAGTTTTCGTTTTCGTTTCGTCTACCGTCAGTTTAATTTCGAGACTTCTGCACCCATAGCACAGCTCACAAGCAGGTTTATGCTGTTGGTCACGTGAGGAATCTCTACTCAGAGTACGTGATCTCCTCGTGCATTTTCAGCACATGCGTGGAACGTCTAGCCTCGTCCTCGCAAAAATGCTTCATCTTCTCAGCAATGATTCATGCTCCGACTCATCGGCCGAGCAGGAGGTGGTGGAAAACGACATTGTCAACCAAACAGAGACGGGAGACGGAATGGACTAAACAGCGACGGCACAGTCCGTCCATTTTCTTGTAAATAGCATTGCACGTCCCCTTTTGGACCCTGTAGACAGGTCGAAAACCTCACAATCATGCCAGCTGATCAGTTCCTGACACGCCATTTTCAGATTGCGAGGCGTCGCTGTCATCAGCCTCATCTGGCATCCGGCCCGCTACTCGTGCCAAATTGTGGCGCAATTCCTCCACTGCCACGGGCGACAACTCTACGTCAACGGAGGTAAGCAAATACCGCAAAGATGCCGCTAACTCACGGTCGCCCGCGTGCCGTACAGTTCGTTTGTGGTTTTCAGATGCAGAAACTGGTCGCTTTGACCCTCGGGCGGCGTCCAAAAGATCGTCGACCTTGTTTCCCGATTTGTTAATCGTCACCTGACTATCAAGTCCGTAGCTCCACTCCACCTCCGCGTGTCGAGCCGCATGTTCGTCCACACGATCATTGACGCATGATTCAACCATTTCGTCAATCAGCACGTAGTCTAGCATGACTTTGATTCGCTCGTTGACGAGGCCCAACAACTCCTCGACGTCCCAGGGAATCACCACATTGAGACTGGCCATGGTCTGGCTTAGCCTGGAAAGATTGGCACTCACGTCGTGTTTCTGGCCTCCGACCATACTGGAGTCGAACAAGTGAGTTTTTCTCCACAGCTCTTGGATCTGGTCGGACGAAACTTGTTCCCACAGCGCACGAATCCACTCGAGTGCCCGTACAAATGGCACGTGGTAGTCTTTTTCAGACAATACTTTCAAGGCGTTTCCCACACACTCGCGCCGTTGCACCGCGATCATCTCTCGGTATTGTTGTAGCCGGTACAAGGTCTTGAACTCTTGCACGATGCCAAACGTCATTGGCGTGTAGTCATAGCGCATGCCCGAAAATGTGCCGCTAAATGGGTTGGCGTGTTTAAGTGCGTTTTCCGCGTATACAAGGCGAACGTGGGTGAGTCTTAGGTTGATGATTCGGTGGCTCAGCGAGTTGTCGAGAAGAACAAGCACTTTGCGATTCTGCAGCTGGAGTCTATGGTTCCACAGTACGAGGTACTCCTGGAACATGCGCAGTGTGACCCACTTGTTGTTGTTCAGCCGGTATGTGAAGTTGTATGTCTCGAGCAACTTGTCGGCAAGAATTGCCGGGGTTGCGGGGCTGCTGCGCCGTAGTGAGGCATGCGACGACGCAGAAACGTCGAACATATCGAACTTCAGCACAACAATCGGCGGTAGCTTCTCGCTGCCGTCTATGTTGGTTCCAAGCATCACCGTGATCATCTGATCCGTCAGCGTCTGCGCCTGCTTGAGGCCCTTGTCGACCGCCAGAATGTCGAAAATCTGATCTAGCGGAAGCAGATAATAGAGCGAGAACTCGTCGATACAGAATATGTCCTGGCGTCGGTAATTGTACTGTTTCACCATGTCGCCGAGATAACGCTTCAATTCGACCTTGTCCTCAATTTTCCAGACCCTTTTTAGCGGGTGGCCGAGATTCTCGGCCTTTGCTTCCTCGGATTCTCCCAAGTCAGCGTCCAAATTCTTGATGAACTTCATGCACCATTTCTGCGAAAACACGCCGTTGCCGTCTCGCAAATGGGCCGGAAGGCGAGTCCAGATCAGGTTCGCAGTCAGCTGAATGATGGGCGTAGTTACCGGAAGACATTCCCACGTTATCTGGGTGATCCACTCTGTGAGAATGTTGCGTAGGAGCGGGTTGGATTTCTTGCGCCGGCGGACAGCCTGGAGGTCTTGAGCCCTAGAACCAAGAAGTTCGTTACGGGACTTGAGAATGCGAGAGATGGTGGTTTGCGATGCCGGCCGCGCTGTGCCAAACTGTCGCTGTGCCCAATGGGCAAGTTCAGTCTGGTTCAAGTCCGGCAGTTCCTGGCTTTTGAGGCAGATCTCAATCTTCTGTGACACCGTGTATCCCATTGTTCTTATCGTGCGCAAATCTTGAGAGCAGTGTGTGAGTTGGTGTCAAATCGGAGATGCTGATGTTCCCAAGAGGTGGGGGAGTTCCAGAGCTTGATGGCGTTTGAGCTTGAGGTGACCGCGTTCTATATTGTAATCAGGTCAACTCCAGTGTGGATCAATGTTTTGCAATTTGATATTATCGGGTTTCTGAGTCAACAGAGATTGATGCCAGTCTGGAACTTGTTGTGTTTCGGTTACAGGGCTGGTGCTAGCTGGCGGAATCCCGGTGTCGTATGAAAGTCTGAACAATTGAGTGTACCATGTAATCAGCGACAGATGGATCTGACTGGTGGTAGCTTTTCCGTCTCTTGCTGATGGGAAGGGCGTATGATGCGCATATTTTCCATGCGCTTAGGCGGCCACGACCTCTGGGGCTTCAAACATGGAAAAATGAAATACGTAGTTGACGAAATTGCACCATGAAACGAAACAGTTACAAAAATATACCAAACAGCATTGTCATATTCACTTCTCGCACTACATTAGTTGTTCTCAAGGAACTCTACCACCTTCGCCAACACAGAATCCTGCAAGTCCTCCCGCTCCAAGAAAAGCGAATGTCTACCGCCCTCAACAGGCACAAACTCGCTCTTTACATCCTTAGGCAAAACCGCAAAGAACTTCTTGGTGCCGCTGATGTCGTTGATGTAGTCGGTGGTACCATGGAGGACCAAAAGTGGAATCGCCCGGTCAAACGAAGCCACGTACTCCTTGTCAGTAAGTTTTTCGCCCCTCACAAACATGTCGTTGAACTGACGCACCGTACCAATGAGCTTGCTATCCTTCTGCTTGATGTAGTTCTTCCACAGCTCGTTGGAGGTGATAAAGTCATAGTTGAGCTTGGAGTCAATCTTGAGCGACGGAACTGCTGCATTGATCACAGGCTGCAACGCCCGCACCAAGAAATTGGGCTTTGTCTTGGGGTGCAATTCCACCAATGGTCCAGAACAGAATACACCCCGGATGTTGTCCTTGTAGGTACCACGGATAGCGTAATTGAGTACAATTCCGCCGCCCATAGAGTGACCTCCCAAGAAGAACTTCTCTTCCGGGTTGCTCCGGGCGTCAAGTTCCTTCTTGATCATGAAGTCGAGGTCTCTGAACGTGTGGCGTTCATCCGTCTTGCCCTGGTACTTTCCTGGCGAAGTATCACCCGCACCTCTCTGGTCAAAGAAGAAAATCTCAAATCCCTTTTGCGAGACCTTGTCAAAGAACTCCGTATAAATAGACGAGTGTTCGCAGAATCCATGAACGTAGATGATCTTGCCTTTGTATGGAACATCAGATGGTGGTTTCCACGTGACTGTTTTGAAGGTGAGTCCGTCGAATTCTACTGCTGCCTCCAAAGGCGTGCCCTTGGCTGTGTAGGGAAGAGGAACAGTCATGGAGTAAAGTGTGGCGTATGCCGGACAGAAACGGCGATAGCGGAAGGGTAGACGATAAGAGTGCAGAAAACAGGCGATATTTCTTGTTTCGCGTATTTTGGCAAGACTTTCTGCCAATGGTTACGAGAAAAGTGTCGCCGGCTTTGTTCTCATAGACTTGGATAAGTTGCCCGTGTAATGGTTGTTGAAGGCAGGGAAAGCAATTGAAAATTAGCAGGATTTTATTCACCTACTGCGGATTAGACAAGGAAGATTTGTGAATTAGCACATTTCTTATTTGATATCTTCTTGCGTAGAATCAGATCTGACTGTACCAACACGAGATGTCGTAGCATGCGGTCTTACCGTGGGCATTGATAGCCTGGCTTTTCAGCCCATGTAAATTTCACAGCAGGAAGAAAGTAAAATTTAAGAGCATGAAGAAGTCTGAAGAACAGTGCAACGTTTGTATGCGCCATAAGGAATTCAGACGGCTCGTAAAGCATTCGAGCCTGATTACGTTCAACATCAGAACCCAGATGGCCGTGCATAACACTTTAGGTATGGAGAATGACCAGTAAATTCCAATCTTCAAGTTCAATGTATTTGAGCTCTCCTCGTATTTGGACTCTCCCTTCTGGAGCTGTTCACTTCTTCTATGCTTCAGCCTCTCATAAGGTACTAGTCTACCACCAGAATTCAGGGGGTCGAAAAGAATACGGTGACGCGAAAAACGTCAAAATATCACAGCCCTAAACAGTTTCTTAAATTATTAGCGCTTGAAAGCGTTCTCATTATTAATTGGCGTCACTTTCTGGTTCACCTAGTACTCTCAGAATAGTACGCAAAAAATCTCTGCAAGCAAGCGGGCAAGGCAGTTGAGGGCCCAAGTTTTGACTATTGGATACAAAATCTGCAGACTGTGTAGGGGAGAAATTTTTCTTATTGTTGGCAGCTGCCCAATCAAATCCGGATATTCGCGGCTGTTGCCGGATGTCCGGTCATCAGACAAAGCATGAGGCTGAACTATAATAGGAAACAATCCGTTGCCTGGACAACAGTTTTCGATATAAAAGGGTCTGATTTTACCCTTTCCTGATCCTCATCATTCATATTCAATCATGTCTGCCACCAACACCTCATCCGCCTGCGCTTGCAAATGTAACAGCCCCAACCAGTGCTCTTGTGCTTCCTCGTGCACCCATGACTGTTGCCCCTCTTGCAAGTAATTCTCTTGCTTTTTTTTAAATAAATGTAGGCATTCGGTGCTACTTCAAGCTCAATAAACAAACCTACTTCACGGCGCGGCCAAAACGTAGACTTACTACTTTTTCTTGTTTATGTTAAATGACTAGATACTTTTTAATTCCGTGGTAATCCTGACCAGTTTCTGTTTTAAAAGTCCGCTCGCTTGTCGAGCTATGAAGTCTAGATTCTTGTACTTGTCGCCTGCGGCACGCAAGCGGGCAAACCCCCTTCCGAGCATATTACCATTGCAGCATGCTAATTGGCTGTTTATACAGTTGACAAGAACTTCCATTCCCTCAGATTTCTTCACAAGCATCGGCTACTTAGCTGCATTCACGATCATCGTCTCACGATACCAGAAAATAGCCTTCCGTTGGCGACAAACGCCGACTTCGCCAAGTCTAAGCGGATTCCCAAAGTCTGATATTCAGTTAAGTCGGGCAAATTTGCAGCTGAGCCTTCAACTATCGGGTCTTTCTCAAAATACCGCCAGAGATCTCCTCTACAGCCATCCAAGCATTTCTCGGCGGTCTCCGGCTGGGGTCTGGCGAATTTCAAGTTTCCCAAAAGTGATGGCAGCACCACATCGTCCATTAGTACAGCATAGTATGCAGCAAGCTCCAAGTCTAGTACGTTCTGGTCAGAAATATACTTGACTAAGGACGCCCGTTCCCGATGCACCACGGACCGGTCGCGGTAGTAAAGCGTTCGAAGTTTCAGCTGCGAGGTAAGAATCACGTTTTTCATTGCGCGAGCTTCAACAGCATTGCGAGACTCGAACTCCACATGAAGTTGAAGTAGCTGGTGTGGAAGAATCTCCTCAAGAGTCCGCGCAAGTGCTTCTTCCTGACACACTAAGCAATCAAAAGTTGGATTAACTGCCAAACTAGTCACCAGGGGCGTCTTGTGTGCCATTTGCTCGAGAATTGTGCCGTGGTTTTCCTCGTGTTGAGAGTTTCCGTGAGACAACTCCCGACACAGTAATTGGAGAGCGTCCAAAAGTCGCAAATCTGTTGCGTTGGCGAGCAAAGCTGCTACTTCGGTGCCTTTGTTGCCGAGATACCCACTAAGGGCCAATTTGCGAAGCAGCATCTGGATCCCCAGATCTGCAATGGCGACAAAGAATGCAATCCACGGAGCCATCATTTTATCTGGACTGTTGAACAAGTTCAAATTTCGAACGTAGTTCACCATCGTGGCGAACATCTCTAGCAGCCGAAGATTGGCGGCAATCCCCGATTCTGCCAAATACAGGCCGAGTTCCGAAAACAGTTTGGGATCCTGGTCAGTCACTCGAAGCTGAAGATGTACCAAATTAGGCGCTACAATGCGCAGCACCACAGGCGCCAGCAAAGTCGTCGTAGCAGTCCACGATTCTTCCTCGGTATCTACTGCATCTTCTGACCATACCTCCGCCGCCGAAACGAGTCGAAGAAGCAGCGAAACGTTGCACCCAGTGGTAAGCGATACCACCGTGTGCACCAAAGGTGCCAATTTGGGCGAGTTTGCAATCAGCTGCACCAACTTGGGAAAGTCTTTCCACATCACCAACGTGCCGAAGTTGGCTCCGTAGTTTCTGAAGTTTTCACTGACTATCTGTATTTTCTGCGATTCCAGTATCACCACAATTTTGCGGTAGAGCATGCTTGCTGCTGGGAGATAGAAGTACTTGCTGGCGACACAGACATTTACGAGATCGGCCTGCTGAAGGTACAGGAAGATCTCTGTAAGCACCCAATTGGGAAATTGTTCCACGGATATCAGCGGTGTATTTATGGCAGCGTAGAGACCGTGATGAGGCCGGAATGCCGACAGACGACGGCGAGGCATGAGGCCGATGAATCAGCTCGACTTTTCAGACCGAGAAACGTGGAGATAAAGGCACAGGGCGGATGCAGATAGTAAACACGTGGAACTCTGATGCCACTTCCAGGAGCTCCCTCTAAGATACAGCAGAGACGGTCAGTTTTTCGAACTACTGACTAAAATGGTGGTTGGTGCGCTTATCGGTCACGTGAGATAAGATAAGGGTGGACCAGCGAATGGTGGGGATAGCGGTGAGCTGTGGCGACGGGGACTATAAAAGTGTGATTTTAATGGATGAGGGATCTCAACTTTGAAATTGCGAGATGGACATGACAATTGCCGACCTGCGTACCTACCAAGCGTACCAAGCGAGAGCTGTTGCTGATGATCAGCGCAGTTTCCGTTGTCGCCGTGTCTTTCCAGTCCAGAGTTGCTTCTCGTCGTATTTCTTCCGTTATTGCCACCGCAGCTTCCATTCTGCCACTGTGACGTTCCGTTGTCTCCGCCGTGAGATCGGTCTTGATCCTGAGGCCAGTTGCTCCCGAAGGTTAAGGTGCACTCTAGAGCCTTTCGCATTTTTCAATTCTCATTCAGTTCTCCGAACAGTGTCGAGAAAACTATGCAGCACCGTGTGTTCACCATAATCTGGCCACGACCGCCATCTCACTCTGGCGCAATCAGGCGCATCAATTACGTTTTCGTTTTCGTTTCCTTTTCGATTATTCCAGCCTTACTTTGCACCACTTTTCCGCCCCTTAGAATTCTCACTAGCAGGCGACCTTAGACGCCAGGTGCCCACCCCACCCGTACACCAGCGTCTCACCCAACCCCATCTACATTCCGTATCTTGGTTCTATTGATCCGACACGCCCTCATCGTCATGGAAGAAAAATCCACCGGAGATTCCAGTATCAAGTCTCCCGATTTACCTCCTTCGGGAATTTCCGACCCCTTCCACGGCCTCTCTTTCCAGGTGGGTGTGGCCGAAAACAAGAACCTGGCATATCGCTCCAAGATGGAGGATGTGCACACCTACGTGGCAAATTTCGCCGAGAAACCCGATTGGGGATACTTTGCTATTTTCGATGGCCACGCAGGAAAACAATCGGCCCGCTGGTGTGGAAACAACCTCCATACTTTGCTTGAGCAAGAACTACTCGCCAAAGAAGATTCAGCGACAACAGCCAACGGGTACTGTGATGTGCAGGACGTTTTCAGAGATGTTTTTACTAAGGCTGACGAGCTTATTGAGCAGGAAGGTTCGGGATCCAGCGGGTGCACTGCTGCTGTGGCTGTGCTAAGATGGGAAAGCCAGAACGGAGAAAATGGCATCGACTCCGCTCAGAATTCCGAGCCCAACACTACAAAGTCGTTAAACGACAAACACTTCGACTACATTCCGCGTGCCCAGGACCGCCGCATGCTCTATACGCTGAATGTAGGTGACTCCCGAATCGTGCTATGTCGAGGCGACAAAACATACCGCCTTTCTTACGATCACAAGGCATCCGATGACAACGAAATTGAGCGCATCAGAAACGAAGGGGGACTTGTTATAAAAAATAGAGTGAATGGGGTTTTGGCCGTCACCCGCTCACTTGGTAACTCGTACGTCAAGAATCTCGTCACTGGCAAACCATTCACCACCGCCACAGCATTGTGCAAGGAGGACGAGTTTCTAATATTGGCATGCGATGGACTCTGGGACGTCATTTCTGACGATGCCGCCTGTCGCTTCGTTCAAGGCATTTTTCAGCAGCAGAGAGAGAACAACAAGAAACATGACCCGGCCCTTGCCGCCAAGAAATTGTGCCAGCTAGCACTCGACAAAAATACCATGGACAATATCACGGTCATGGTGGTACTGCTAGACGGGGGTGTTTTTGGCCACGGTGATACGAAATAAACGGGAAAGCAGGTCTTTAGAAGGCAGCGAAACGAATGCACGACAAATTACAAACACACAGATCGTGGTATTTGATCTGTAGATATATTGCAAGGCGATAGAGTGACATCACTCGCGCAGCTAGCTGACACGAGCTCCTGGTACGCGGCTCGAATCCAAGCTTCATCCATATATCACTACACTTTTTCAGCGCGGCATAAACAACGTAGCATACATTCCTCTAAGCGTCAGATGCACTATGTTATACTTGTATATACTGTACCTGGTTGGCTAGAACTCTCTAAGTGTAGAAAATGTGTCTCATGTCTCGTTCTTAACGGTCTCTTGTATCGTTTCCAGAGAGTTGACCTCAGATTCTTTCAAGTCCTTGTCTTCGGGAGCATCAGACGCATTCGCTTCTAGTAAAATCACCTCCACCGGCATAGTTTCAGCATCGATGTCAGCAAAGTCACTCGCACGGATCTTCGGCTTGTAAAGGCGAAGGAGCAAACTGCTCATCACCACACTAATGGACGAAAGCGCCATTGCCGCACTGGCCCACACGGGGCTAAGTCTCAGGTTCTTGTATGGGTATATCACGCCCGCTGCAATTGGAATACCAATTGCGTTGTAGACCAAACTCCATCCAAAGTTGAACCTGACCCTGCGAAACACAACTTTCGCCAAATCGAGAAGAGTGCACAAGGCAATGAGCGGGTGGGACTTATTGATCAAAATGAAATCTGACGACGTCACTGCAAGGTCCGTTCCGCTTGACAATGCGACTCCCACATCGGCGGTCGCCAATGCCGGCGCGTCATTAATTCCGTCACCAACCATTGCCACCACAGCCCCAGTCTTCTTCTTCAACATGCTCACTCTGGCCTGTTTCTCGTCAGGGACAACCTCGCTTATGACGCGGTCTTGTGGGATACCAAGCTCTTGTGCAATAACATCAGCAGTCATTTTGTTGTCTCCAGTAATGATATAGCAGTCCACGCCCTTGTTATGCAAGAATTCAATGACCTTCTTAGCCTCGGGGCGGATCTCGTCGCGAACAGCGAACATGCAAACGAGATTGAATTCGGTGTTATCGAAAAGCTCCTCGCATTGAATGGCGACGTTCACAACTGACTTTTTGTTCCGCTTCCAGGTTGTCAAGATTTCTTGCTGTTCCGTCGAGACTTTGACGTTGTGCTTGCTGAGGAGTGCTTCATTGCCAAGAATGGCAGTCACCTTCCCGTATTTTGTCCAGGACTCATCAGCAACCGCCTGAATGCCATGCCCTGGTATGGTTTCGATGTTCGGATATTTCGTGGATTCGAGCGTAACGCCCTCCTTCATAGCTGTAGCGTCGCTCAAGTAGTTCCGGACTGCCGAGGCAATCGGATGCTTTGAGGAAAGCTCCAAATCGCGTGCGGTTTGAAACGCAACATTTTTGATGGTTTTGTCGCCAATGAAAACTGCATCTGTGACCGACATGTTTCCCTGAGTTAATGTGCCAGTCTTGTCGAAACATACAACGCCAATGTTGGCTGCCACTTGAAATGCAGCTCCACCACCTTTGGCGAGAATGCCGTTTTTAGCCGCCAACCCGGAACCGACAAAAAGTGCAGTGGGAGCAGCCAAGCCAATTCCGCAAGGACACGCGATCACAAACACTGCAATGGCAAACTCTAGACACCAAACTGTCCATCCACCAACATCAATATCGAGATAACTGTCTGGAAGGGCGCCAGAATAAGCAAGCACGAGCCAGATTACCCATGTCAAAATCGCCAACAACACAATGATGGGAACGAAGTAGCCGGTAAGAACATCTGCAACACGTTCCACGGGAGCCTTCAGCATTTGCCCATCACGAACAGTAGACACAATTTGGTCAATGAGCGAATCACCACCAATATTAAGAATGCGGGCCACTATAGTTCTCAGACCAACGTTGACAGTGCCGCTAAAGATTTGATGGCCTTCAATATGCTTCACTGGACGAGACTCACCCGTAAGTGCCGACTCGTCAAATTCCGACCCGCCTTGAACAATTACACAGTCCACAGCAGGTGACTCTCCTGTTGAAATTCGAATGAAATCGCCAGAATCAAGGAGTTTGACTGATACCAGCTCGTCGTTAACATACAGTACAGCTCCTTCTTTGTTGACCTCTTTAGTGACAACAGTGGCTTCAGTTGCCTTGAGCTTGCTTAAACTGGCCACGGCGTCTGCCGTTTTTGATTTTGAGTAGTGTTCCAATAGCCGACCAATCAAAAGAAAAAAGGTCAAAAACACAACCGAATCGAAGTAGGTGGTGTGGAGGCCCATCTCGGAGTGCCGGCTTTGGCGAGCCAGGAGTATCAACAACACTACACTGGCGAAGTACGAAACGGTTGTGCCCAAGCACATGAGAAGGCTCATGGAACCGAACTTAAAGATTCTCTTCTTCCAGGAGTTTTTCTGGATCCAGAGAGCACGCACCTCTTTGAACGCCTTGACATGGAACTTGTCGGCAGCAAAAAAATACACAGGCGTACTTAAGAAGAACACAATCCACACAACCCGAGAGACATTGCCTACCCAGATTGGACGCTCGAGCCAAATGCGAAATGAGTTGCTCTTGGAAAGAAGCGACATTCCCACAATACCAAAAACAAATGTAGGGATTGCAAACACCGTGGCAAGGACCAAGCGGTATAAAATGCCAAACATTTCCTGTTTGGAAATCTTTCTCAAGTGCTCATCCAAAGACACCGCCTCTACAAGCTGGCACTTGAATTGGCCAGGCTTGGACTTGTCAATAAAATATCCATCAGCCTTCGGCTGGAGGTGATTCAAGTCCGCCATGAAACGACGAACAGAGATACCCTGATCCACATGGGGGATATAGGTGAACTTCACGAGCGGCTGATCAAGCGTGATGGGATCCTCGATAACAACGGCCGATCCAAAGCTCTCGAGGTAGCTCATGATGAGGTCAGGACATTCCGTGCAAAACATTCCCTCCACACCAATGTTGATTGTCCGCGACGTATTCTTGGCAGAAGTGAAGTTGATTTTCTCCTCCTTGACAAGGTCGAAGTCGAACCCGCAGCTCTCGACAGTGTCTCTCAATTTTTGAATGTTGGTCTTTTCGGCGGTTTCCTCAACGATGAACTGGCCAGATTTAGTCACGGCATTGACACCTGCGTCAAGCACAAACGGAAGCTCTTGGACTGCCGAGACTACAGAATTGACACATGCTGCGCAGGTGATGCCACCAATAACGGCAGTTATCTTCGTGTTAATCAGTCGCTGGATGGGCAAAACCTCCACAAGCTGGCACCCAAACCCGGCAACCTCGACGGCAGAAATCACCTTGTTGACTATCTGCTTATTTGGGATGATGACCACCGCTGAATTCAGAAGGAGGTTGACGGAGAAATTCGGTTCATCGGCTTGGGAACCTTGGCCAAGCAAACCTTCTAGGACCTCGGAAACAGAGTTGGAGCAAGCGGCACAAGTCATGCCGGATATAGTGAAAGTGGCTCTGTATTCTTGCAGCCTATCTACCAAAGTCTCCACGGACTTCAAGGAACTCGAATCTGCCTTCTTGTCCTTTTCTTGACAGGCCAGACAGTGGTCCCGGTGATGCTTTTTGGCCTGTTTGCGCTTGTAGTTTCTCCATATTCCTTGGAGAACGTGTGCATCAGCCAGCGTGCCTTCTTCTGAAAACAGAAGTGTTTTACCGTCCTCCAAGAGGTCCCACGAGTATACATTAAAGCCACGCCTGGCAAGACCCGTGAGGATTTTCTTGGAGAAGTGCTGCAAACGAGAGACATTCACATCCGGCTTACTGTACCAGAGGTTGAGCTCGTCATTGCAGAGATCAAAAAGGACTGTGTTGGGAGGTAGGAGGTTGACTTTCTGCGCATCGTAGGTTCCATTCTGGATACTGAAATGCAGACTGACCACGCTGCGTATACTCAGCTCGCAGTCTTGGCAATGGATATTTCCTAGGCTGACTCTCAATTGCTGAATTGTCATTTTCGCTTCTATAAGTCAGGGACCCGGCTACTGGGACCCTTTTATTTGTCAGGTGAGAGATTTGTGCGAGGGCCAAAACCACGCAGTGCGGCGCATGCAGTGCCGGAGATGGATGCGATAAGGTTATATGCAGTGCTAATTGGGGAGCGGATAGCTCGAAGGATGTAGGCGTCGCGATCTTAGACGACCGATTCTGGCTCTCTTGGCTCGGTGATCGCCTTCTCGCTGATGTGTATGATGGCCAAAGTGATGGGAATGGCCACCAACCCCGCCAACTTCTCCCCCGCAGTGTGAAAGAACAAGCTGGTCACACAGTACTCCAAAAGCCACACTACCAAGAGAAACGACGTGAAGCTCTCGACCCAGAAATATATCAACATCTCCCACACCTGTGCACGTGTCAACTCGAGGGTCGGCAAGATACAGACGCGGTTATGGAGAAGCAAGAGACTCCAGGTGAGAATCATGTAGTAGTGGCTCAGTAAATCGAAGCCATCGTGCCATATGTTGTCTACTGTGGCCTTGCATTGTGGCAAACTGAGCGCTTTCGTGGGTTCACACCAGCCGCCCGTGTACTGGTTGATTCTGTCCGTGATGGAAGGCCCAAAGAACCAACTGTTGACCACATAAGCCAGTGCCGTAGCCAATGCGTATCGTAATAGTTGTCGCATCACCACTGGAGTCGGGATGCTGTTTCTGTCTTCCACGAAGAGAAGCGCATGGCTTAAATACACAAAGGTGAACAATACGTGGCCGTAGGCCTCGGCGAAAAGCTCGTTCACGCTAGCCAAGTAGGGGTTGTCGCGCAACCAGTGGCGGTACGGGTGTAGCAAATACCAGAGTGGAATGGAGATCACGTAGATGCCGACATAGACGGCGCTGAGCTGGGCAATTTTGTGGACCGACGACATGGCCTGTGTTGTAGGCATCCGTGAAACGTGAATTCGGGGTGGTAGCAATGAGTGATCCTGCATACCGCCTGCGCTATCTGTCATGGAGTCAGAACTGTGACGGCAAAAAGCTTCCCTCGGTTCTGCTCTTGGCTCTAGATACTGTATTGCGTCCAGCTGAACTGAATACTTATTGTTTTTGCGTTGGCGTTCTTGACAAGCGCCGCCACATGAGGATTCTATTCGGGCAATCGCCTTTAATCAGATACCCCCACACGACGATAGTCTGGGGAAAGTGTGGTTCAATGCCTCAGGCTACGGACTAGATAAATACGGACTTGACATTGGTCAAGATCATGGAGTACACACATACACATCATTCAACTACCTAAATAGTATTGCTGACTTAGCAGGGTACGCTGCGAAACAATGCAGACATGGCGATGTCGTTTTATTGATGTTCAAGTTTGTTCATGCGGGCAATTACAATGCTACTAGACTCAGTCCTAATTCTGACATGGCAAATGACATTACCTCGGCATCCAAAACAAGTGGAGAGAAGCCTTTGTCGGAGTCGTTGATGATACTACTGGAGTCGCTGCCGATTCAAGAGCTAAGTGAGTGGTACACACAGCTCCAGACTGTTTAAAGGAGTTGGAATGGAGAGGTTTGTCACAGTGCTCACAAGCTGCTACGGTTGGATACCTATAATCCAAAGGAGTTTCCAGCATGTAATCTTTTTCGCTACACTCTTCAGCTTCCAAGTACCTCTTGCTGAAGCCAACAGCACAATTGAATCTCTCAGTTGAGCTAGGCTGTGTGAATCGTGCCGGCAAGATAGCGTCTGACAAGGGTTCGACTTCACCACACTACGAGTCCCTGTGACTAAAGATCAGGAAAGCTTCCTATGGCCCTGCAAGCGAGTTAATCAAATGCTGGTATTGATAGACAGATCAAAGGTACCTTTACAAAGTTCGCTAGGCTGCGCCGTTCTGTGAGCATCTATCATTAATTAAGATCACCAAAGGCACACTCACCCCGCAGATTTTATAAATGAATGCATAATGTTGTTTTTTTTATATTTGCAGTGCAATTCGTTGTTTCGTTGTTTTTCTAAGCACGTGTTTGGACTCTCATCTTTTGTAGCTATCATACAAAACCGTGCGGATTCCCGAACTGGTGAATTGTACTACTCAGCAGGAGAAGAGCAAAAAATCGAAAACAAATAGTTCAAAATAAAACCCAGTAGCATACAGTTGCCTTGGCCAAGCCCCCATGCTGCGTTATCAAACACTGCCATTGGCCATATATCATTTTTGGCCAATTTGCACCCGCTCTATGCTGCACGATTCTGTCACTGCACGTGACCTAGCAACTGCAGAACGATTACTTACTCCAGGACGGGCCCACCAATAACTCAGAATGTCTTTCTTGCGCGTGTTGCCTCTACGGCATTTTCGGCGCCTAGCGTCTTCGTCGTCCGGCACAAACCCACAGCTCCAGTTTCCGTGCCTCGACCATCTCGAACAGAAGAACCTCCGGCTTCAAAACAGCCAGAACGGCCAGAACACCGAGGGCAAGGAAACGTCGTCTTTAGACGGCGGCCCCGAGCCATCGTACCTGAAGGTTTCGTCTGGTTTCAAGTTGTTTCACCTGAACCAGCCCATCTTTCTCGATAACGGCGGCTTACTTCGAGAATACGACATTGCCTACGAAACATGGGGCACGCTCAACGCCACCCGCCTGAACATCGTGCTTCTTCACACGGGGCTCAGTGCGCTGTCACATGCCAAATCCCAGCCCAACAACACAAAACCCGGCTGGTGGGAGAGCTTCATCGGACCCAACAAGTACCTCGACACCAACAAGTTTTTTGTGGTGTGCACCAACGTGTTGGGCGGCTGCTACGGGTCCACGGGGCCGCTGTCACGTGACCCGGCCAGCGGCGACTTCTACGCCACCCGATTCCCCATTCTCTCGGTCAACGACATGGTACGTGCGCAGCGTGAACTCGTGCGTCGCGAGTTCGGCGCCGCCAAGCTCTGGGCGTCGGTTGGCGCATCCATGGGAGGCATGCAGTCACTAGCGTATGCGCTGGAGTTTCCCACCGAGGTCGAAAAGGTGGTTTCCATCTCAGGATGCGCCAGACTGCACCCGTATCTGATAGCGCTTCGTCACACGCAGCGACAGGTTCTCATGGCGGACCCAAACTGGAACCGCGGCTTCTACTACGGGAAGGTGCCGCCGCACATCGGCATGAAATTGGCTCGTGAGATCGCCACCGTGACGTACCGGCTGGGACCGGAGTGGGAGTCGAGATTCGGCCGCAACCGGGCCGACGAGGACAAGCCGCCGGCTTTCTGCCCGGACTTTTTGGTGGAGACGTACTTGGACCACGCGGGCGAGAAATTCTGCCTCGAGTACGACGCCAATTCGCTCTTGTATGTGCTGAAGGCCATGGACATGTTTGACCTTGGTGCACGGGCCCAGCGGCGGGCGCTCCAACAGCGCCAGAGTGCCGAAAAGCGCTACACACAGCTGAAAAATGGAGCCGCTGCCTCGGATTCGCAGGATCTGGCCGAGTCTTCCGATCTGACTTGTCTTCCCCAAACTCCGTACAAGGAGCTGGTAAGCAAGGCTACGGTGACGCCAGCAGAGGCGCGTGTGGATTTGGAGCAAGGGATGCGTTCCATTTCGCACAAGGATATCTTGGTTGTTGGCGTTGAGCTGGACATATTGTTTCCAGTGTGGCAGCAACGGGAAATCGCCCTGGTGTTGCGGGCGCTGGCCCCGGGCTCCAACATCCGCTATTATGAGCTTGGCGAGAATGTGAGCAACTTTGGCCACGACACGTTTTTGTTGAGTGTCGACGACTTTGGGCCACACGTGCGGAGTTTCCTTGACGAGGGCTTAGCATGACAATTTGAATGGGAGAGAGGGCGGCATCGAATGTCAATGACGCTCTGACGTCTGCTTGAGATGAATATATAATGTGCATTGATATCGGCGCTTTGTAGAAATTAACACTGTAGTGTAATGGGCTGCACACAACTACAACATCGGCCATGAGTCGTCAGCTAAATGGCATTAAATTACATATGGCTCCTGAGAAGGGCACATCCGACCGCCCTACTCATGGTGTTAACATCTTTCAACGACAACTGCGTGAAGGTCATCACGCTCTAACTCTCCTGGCCATCTCGTGAAAGGGGCGCAAATTCCATTTTTGCGCATGTACGTGTCTGGTATCCGTTAAGATTAGCCGAATAGAGTGAAGTTGAGCTCGACACAGCAATCAAGGAGTTTGGAATCAAACCGCTCATGTAAATCAGAGCCACAGTCTAAGCGGGTTCGAAACGAGCCGAAAACAGTTCAAAAACGAGCCGGGTACCGCATTAGCATTCGAACCAAACGTAGTCCAATCATCAACATTCCATTCCACAACAATCTAGGCCCAGCATGGAAGTCGGCTCAACAGCAGCATCGGCGGTGGATCGACCAGATCTACTTCGTAATATCCTCCATACGCCAGCCTCAAGTTATACTCTCACACAATCACCCCATGATTCGGATCGAGCTCGTACCCCATACGACGAGACAACGCGTAGATGTGGTCCCGGATGGTGGCAACCACGAGTTTGGCCAACCCCACCTTCTTCGGCTTGTTGCCCTGATTCTCCATATGGTGCGGAAGCAAGTTATCATGGGCGCTCAACGACACGAACAATGCAAAGGGAATGAACCACACGAGGAGCCCGAAAAACGAGCAAACTTCCGCAAACAGCGGAATAGATGGCGGCCTGTAGTCTGGGCGCAACCGGACCTCCAAAGGAGGAATGTACGGGTTGTGGAAATGATCAAACCAGAGAAAGTGATTGGCGATCACCAACACACACGACACCAAGAAGAGAGGCGACGTCAATTCCACGTGAGGAAATCTGTGGAGGTTTTGCAAGTACACGAAATGCGATATCACCGAGAACATCGTGAGTTTGAATGGGAATCGGTCGAATATCCATAGGAGTAGGAGAGTGCCAATGACTCCGTAAATCGCCTTACGTAGAAGGCGACGCGTGGGTTCTGTGTGTTCCTCAACTAGCTCGGAAATGTAGTATAATCCCGAGGCAATGGCCAATACTAGAAGAAGGAAACCTAGAACAATGCCCACATACGAGATAAGCTGGAGAAACATGGTGTCTGCGGATGGTGCATAGCGCCATCTAGAGGTGGTGAATTTGCCTGCACACGACCGAGGCTAGGCGGTGGCGGAGTACGAAAAATAGAGATGTGGGAGATGATTTCGTTTTTTATATTTGACGCGAGCAATGGTGTACGCCTCTGTTCGCTTTTTGGTCTTGCTTTTGAATTGCCAGCGCTGGGTGCGAAAGACGGAATGGATTCCGAGCTCGCAGAACTGACAAGTTAGTCGAGCTCTCAAGCAAACATTACTTGCTTTTGAGAGCGTCCTGCCGCGTTTTTGCTACTTCAGAATCTCACTCCCAATGCGTGCTCTAAAACTTCTATTTCGTAGCTAGATCCCAGCCCGTTAATCGTAGATCTCAATCGGGGGAAGACGGTCGGTGTTGAAAAACCAGTTACCTCCCTCAAGCTCATGCATGAGCCAGTCCACAGGGAACAACACAAGGTGGCCCCGAACTTCTTCAAGCAAGCGGTGAGCGGTCTCTCGTTCGAAAATGCGCTCACCAATGTGAATTTTGCGTCTGGCACTAAAAGTGCCCGCCCGCCGGCCCCGACGCGGTTTATGAGCCAACGGAGTTTTTGCTTGTGCTTTGGGGGCACCTCCGCTAGAGTTGCTGGAACTTTCCACGTTAGTGGGCTCCTCGGCGTCGGCAAAGTTGGAGTCTTCAGACTCGTTACCCTCGGGCACGGAATTGTGGAGACTCATGTTGCGCACACTGCCACTGCGTGGCTTCAAGCCTTCAGAAACATCGCCGAGAATGCCTCCGTCGTCGCCCATTTGGCCCATGTTGATGGTGTTCAGACTAGCGCGACGGAAATGCGTGGGCGGCGTGGAGTCCTGGCCGGTGTTGGCTTTGGCATTGTTCTGCTTGCGCTCGAACCTAGCCTTTTCTTTCCGGATCTTGGCATCTTCGGTTTGCGCATACTTGAACGCATTCTCCATCTTCATGAACTGCTTGTATTCCTTCCACAGCGGTACGAAGTCGTCGGGCTGACAATGGAAGACCAAGCGGAAAAGATCGGTGTTGCGTCGAGCATTTTCATACCAAATGTCCTCGTAGAAGTCAGGGTCCACTGGGTCCTCGAAAATGTAGGGATCAACATAATAGGCATCGTTGTCAATGCCGGACAGGTTCACCAGCTGCATCATCTGCTTGTGCTGGCTGGCGTTGAGCGCCACAATCGGAATCTGCTCGCAACTAGGATCCGGCGAGAATGAGTCAAGTACGCCACGTTCTGGTGCAACGTCAGCGGCAGGTTGATCATTAAGCATCACATCCGGAACCTTAATGGCCAGCACCACATTTTCCTCTTCAACAGAAGAAACTGGTTTGCCCGGCGCTCCCACCAAGCCATTGGATTTGATGCCGGCCAGCCCGTTGTGTTTCTCAGTAGGCCCATTTTCAACCTTGCCTACCTCAACGCTGCCAGGAAGTTCACCGTTCAAAGTAAGTGGAAGCCCAGCAGCCTCGCGCCGCTTGGACTCGTCACCTTGTTGCTTCTTGAGCCTGACCAGCACCTTTTGCAAGTAAGACACCCGCTTGAGAAGTAACCAGCGCTCACGATTTCTGGCAGCAAGAGTTTTCTCATCCTCTTCGCTGAGAGTGTCAGGGTATTCGTGGTCATCCAGTTCGAGGAAAGAGCGCAAGTTCTCCACATCTGGCAAGAATGCCTCATGCGGACGCTCTTTCATGGACGCCTTAGTCAAATCTTTGAGGAACATTCGGCTGTCAAGTCGAGCTTTCTGACCAACCTTGGTGCGGTATTTGTCAACGCCTTCTCCATACACGTCCAACTTGTGGTCCTGGTTCAGCTGCACACGAGTGTCATAGGAATGTTTCTTCTTGTCACGCAAGCCCTTGTTGGCCTCGTGTGGGCCAGTTCTGTTGTTAAACGAGAGGGGAAGGGCCAGAGCCTCCCAGTCGTCTTTGTCGGAGTCCTGGCGAGGAACTTCAAAGATGTGCTTCTCGAGGTCGTGAATATCGGTGAAATGGTGCCAGCGCGGCGTTCCGTCCGGCTCGTCAAGAACAAGACGAGATGCAAGTTCCACCGCTGCGGAGAGGATTCTGTCACCAATGGAGGAGAAATTCGTGGTTGCAGCACTGAGTCCCTGGTCGGAAGCAGCAAAGTCCAAAATCCGCGCAAACTTGCGCTCGACAAGATCAAGACTGTCGATATCCACACCGAGGTGTTCACGCATGAGCCGCATACGGAGATTGTGGGCAAACTCGTGCGCCTGGTAGGGCTGGCCATCCATGGTGGCTTGCACAGTCTTGGTGTCACGTACAATAGCGGCCACCTCGGAGTCACGCGACCCCCGCATCGAACGCTCGTTGATGTTGGCGGATCCAATGATCACAGTGCGGTCGTCGACGATCATCGTTTTGGCGTGGATGTACAACTGCTCCGTCACAAGATTGCGATCAGGGCCAATGATGCCCCATTTACGCAAGGAAAAGAACTGGATGTACTCATCAGGGTCAATGTTGACCTTTCGTAATTTGGCAAACAATGACGACGTTCCCCGAGAAATGGACATGTACTCGCATTGCATCACCACTCTCACTGAGGACCCATCAGGCTTGTCGACCTGCGACTCGAAACCGGGAACAAGCGGAATAACAATGATGGCCTTCCAGTTGGTGCCTTCCTTATGGGCACGGATAATGCGGTCAACGAGGGCATCACCCACACGGTTTTTGATTTCAGTGCCCTCAATGAAGCACGACGTCACGAAAAACTGGTTTTCAATGTACACGAAGTGCTCCGAGGTTTCAATGAGTTTAAGGTATGCGTTCTGTATGCTTTGTTCGTGGTCGTGGAGGCCAAGCGACCAGTTGCCGGCCGATCTCAACAATTGAACTTCACAGGTTCCTCCCAAACCCGCGGCGACAACCTCCTCGTCGGTGAGACCCGGCGGAGGGGTCAAAAGCGGGGTGAGTCGACTTGGACGTTTTTGACGCACAAGATAGTTCCAGCGCTGGACAAAGTGGCGCGCCAAGTCGTTAGCAGGCTGGCCGGTGGTCATCATGTGGATATCGTGCCAGGGCATTCGCGGCACCACTTCGCGGTCGTACATACTTTCGTAGGGCTTGTCTAAATTCAGGAAATCCTTCACACGCGTGTTGGAGTAGTCCTTGCCCGGAAAGATGCGGAAGTCGGAGAACTCAGCCTCGGTGAGGGTTTCGGTGTTGAGGGCCAGGAAATCCACAGGCGAGTCATCAACTAGGGTGTGCTCTGAGGTGTCGTAACGACCGTAGCAGAGGTCGATGCCGCCCAAGAACGCCAAGTTGTAGTCAACGACGCAAATTTTCTCGTGGTGAGCCCAGAAGTAAGTGTTCTGCAAAAGCTGGTTGGGCGAGCGAATGACGTGGATGTTTTCCTGATTCAACGACAAGATCAGGTGCTTAGTATAGAGAGAGTCGATGGGAATGGTGGTGCCGACGTTACGGTACACGATGACGAAAATCTTGACACCCTGCTGCGCTTTGCGCTGGAGAAGTCGGTCGATACGGAATTGCTGCGCACCGTTGGCCGGGCGCCGCAAGTACAACTCCGGAGAGAGCCACCAGTCGTGGATAAAGACGGTATCTTTGGCCATCTCGATCGCCAGCAGCACCGCCCAGAAGTAGTCGCGAGCTTCGACGAAATACTGGGCAAAACAGTTTTTGCGCACCGGCGCAAACGAGTCAAAGCGGTGATGCTGGGCCCAGATGCTGTTGCGGGCCATTTCGTGAAGCAGGCGGAGCCAGAGCTCGCGCTCCTTCTTGGACCGCGGACTGATCAGCAACTTGCGCTCGTTGTTGCGGAGAACGATGCGGAGATGTTTGAACACTTTGTTCTGCACAATGTCGATGCTCTTTCCGGCCTCGGCGAGTGACTCGTTGAGAAGATCGGCCTCGTATTCGGACTCGGAGTCCAGGCGATGGGAATCGGGCCCCACGGCGGCACCTGCGGCGCCGCTGCCACTCGCGCCACCGCCCAGAGCAGAAATCTTGAAGCTGGGATCGACGAGAAACACCTCCAACGGCGTGGTGGAGTTGATGTCCGACACATACATCACGTACGAGGGCCGCACAAGAAGCCACTTTTCGCTACGGCGGTCGATCATGTTTTTCAAGTCGTTGACCTTGAAATGGCCCACGCGCCAGCCCTGCGCCTTGGCGGTGCCGCCCACGTGCACCACGCCCTGTTTCCCGCTGTATCTTTCGTAGGTCAACAAAGCCAGAATCGGCAGGATCTCGAAAAAGTGGAAAAGACGATTCAGCTGCGGGCGCATTGCTGTGGCAGTAGCCAAATCCGTCAAGTACTTGGCCACCTCGTGCACGTAGCGCTGGTTGCTGATCATGCGAGAACGCACCTGTTCAGGTGACGCATCGACAAACGACAACGACGCGGCCGATGACACGACCTGGTCGCTGAGATGTGAGCGCAACGTCGAGATCCGATCGCGAAACGACCCGGTATCGCTGGCGTTGTCTCGCGGCAGCATCGGAATCGACGACACATGGTCGTCGTGCTGCTCAAGTTCGTGGTCGATACCGCTAGACACCGGGTCGCCGCGGCGCGAGGTAAACATGCGTGTTTTACGGTCTCGGCGCAACAGCGGCGGCACCGGGTAGTGCGGAAGCTCGTCCGACTTGAATGTGCCGCGGAGCACCAGCAACTTGAACCGCAGGTGGAGGTAGAGCAAGTCACGTGCGGTTTTTTCCACCAGCCACGTGAGCCGCTCGGGTGCCACGCCGTATTCGAGGTCGATACGGAATTTACGGTTGCGGAGCGCCGGCAGCCCCGATACGTCGGTGACTTGGAGCCCGAGAAGAGTCAACAAAAGCGGCGCCCGTGCAATGCCGTACTCGTCCTCACAGAGACACGAGGCAAGGAGATTAATCGCCGGCGCGCCCAAGGCCATCGAATTTATCAACGCTAGCGCTCTCTCGGCCGTCTCGTGGTCCATATCGTCAGCCGGTAGCAAGTCAGTCGCATCGAGAGTTTCGGATTCCGGGCGCCGGTCCTTCTTTTTGCGGAAAATGCCGAGCAATTTGCGCGAGTTGTCCAGCAGGGCACCGGCCGCAGCGCCTGGCTCGGGTTTTTCGGGTTTGTCGGGCTTTTCGCCTCGTTCGCTTCGCCAAAATTGCATCTTCAGAGTCGGCAGCCGCGGCGCCGCGCGTGGGTCGGGGTCGGTGGGCGAGAGGTCGTCGCCGGCAAACGGCATGTTGGTGTCGGTGACGCTCTGCTCCTCGTCGGACGCGTAGCGCAGTTCCTGGGGGTCAGCCTTGGATTTGAAGAAGCTGAACGCGTTCCCGAGCGACCGCGGCTGCTCGGACCGAAGAAATCGGGCACGGGCAACACGCACGGCCTCGTCGGCGGACGCTGCGGCACGTGCCACTGCGGGCACGCCGTCGGAGGACGCCGTTTCTGTCGTCATCTGTGATGAAGTAGCAATGTGGTGTGTGCAGGACGAGCGGCTGGCGGAAGTGGGTAGGTGGGCTGGGATTCCGGGGCGGGAGGGAAATTGCGGTGTTTTTGGCGTTAGAGTGTCTTTTAGGAGGTCGCAGAAGTCTATTTATGTGCGCTTTGGAGTTCACGGTGTGATGATTTGCTATATCCGTTGGCTAGGGTATGCAATGGGCCGGCGGAATTGGAGACAGAGGAAATTGAGGATGGAGAAAGAGAAATTGAAGACGGAGAAAGTAGAAATTGAGGATAGAGTAATGGAGACACAGAGAAAGCACGACTCGGTGCTTGCTACGGCTGGAAGACTGCGACATACTTTTGTTCTGAGTTCTGCCTCAATGGCAAGGTACTCTGAAGCTACGGTGCGGGAGTCGAACACCATCGCTTGTTCAGCTGGCTGCATTTGAAGTTTCTGTATTAGTTCTGCATTACAACCTCTGGTCGACGCTCACTTCAAAAAACGAGTAATCAACCGCTGCTTGTGGCCAAGCCAGAGTGCAAATTCAGTATGGTCAATGAGATCGCCCGACGACGTTCTAGGATGAATCAACACCGACAACTTGCCGTGGTTCAACGAGTAGAACCCCAAAACCCGTGCAAAAAGCACAGGGTCGTGTTTCCCGGCCGTGTCGAGCTCCCACATCGCCAGCGGATGTGGCCCAATAGGCGTCTCCCACAAACGGTGGATCCTCAAGCTTCCTGCCGCCAATTCGGCCTCGAATTCCTTTTCCACCTTGGCCCGGAACTCCAAACAGAACGCCTTTTCGACTTTGTCGGACTCGTTCCAGTATGTGTGGAAATCGTAGCTGATAATTTGGTCCATTTTGCGATATGGGAGACTCGGTGAGATGGTCCGCCTTCTATATCACACTGTGGATGGGGCCGAATTTGTCAGATGGCATTGTGCAGGACTGGCTGTGTCGGGCAGCGTCAGAGCACGCCAGTCGGCCCGTTCGGCGAGGATGTGTAAACTGCTGGAACGAGACACTTCACGCGACCTTACCTGGCACCGGCTGCGAAATTTGCCGCCCGATTCGGCAAGCGACGCCATTGTAAGTTGGCCTACTTCTCAGGGTTTATGCAGGAACCGGGCCGTTTCCACCGCGTACGGCAGCTGCGATATCAGGCGAAGTGAATGCGGGGAATTTGGACAACGACGGCGATTAAATTGATAACGCTTTCGCTCTCTAGCTTCACCAAATTCGCCTCCTTTCTTGTCTTGACCTCGGCTGATTCCCATCTCGCGATGAGGTGATATGCGCGTTTAGTCATGTCGGAAGATACACTGACAAATCATCGCGGACCAAATCACAAACCATCACGGACGATCACGGGTTTGATTTCGGCGCGCCGTGGGTGGATCGCCACGTGATCTTGGCCCGGAGGGTCCAAATGTCCAAAAGTGCCTCTTGCCGAAGAATCCCACCGTTGGTGAAAGAGCCGTATGCAGTGATTACAGTCTGAGTCTCTGGCGGCTTCTCATCATGCCTCATCTTTGTCTGGCGCCATTTTGTTCGCTGGTCTCGCTTCTGTAGATTCTTCTTATGGTCAGTCCTGGGCTCTGTCGATTCTTCTGAGTCGCTGATTCTGGCACGCTCTTGTCAATTCTGGATCCTGTCCAAACTTTGGTTCAGGTATCCTAACAGCCATTCTCGGCTCTTATTCTGCTCTTTTCCCCTGGATGTCTCATCTTGAGCTGGTCCATTCATCTGGTCCGGTTCTGGCTACCAAGCCGTTTGCGATGGACTCGTAGTCTGATCTTCTTATCGTCAGTTTCCTGTCTACGACCTTGGTCACAGATCTGGTATCATAACCGCCAGACCATGATTCTCAATTTTTCGTATCATCGGTTTCTCGTCTTGCACTGGGCCCAGATATTCTACTTTCCTGGCACCTCCTCCTCCTCCACTATGTCAAACTCTCCAAGTTCCAACTCCTGAACAACACGCCTCTTAGACGACCGCCGCCATTGCGTCCACAAAATCACCAAGGCCAAAAACACACCGCCGATATTGCAGTAGATGTCTTGGATATCAAACACCCGTTTCGAATTTACCAAACTCTGAACGAATTCAGATACAACAGCGCCAGCGCCGCAGGTGGCCATGACCAATTTGGGCCGTGGACGTTCAAACACATACGCAAGTTCGAGCGTCAAAATAAAGAACACGCTAAAGTGGAGCACCTTGTCATGAGTAAAGCTGAGCAGGGCAAACCCCAAGTAGGCAGCCGCGAAGCACGTGAGCACGAGAACTGGAGTTAGACGGCATTTGGGGAGATTAAGTTGCCAGCGAACGGAATTGGCTGGGTATTCACATACGAACTACAACTGGCACTCTCATGGTGCAGATGTTCCTGAGTTGCAGTGTGCAGGCTGTAGCCTCAGGAGCGACTTCCAACTAGGTCACATCCTTCCACCAGATTTAGATCCAGATTCTTCTCGCTTGCGTGTGTTTTCGTTCAAATCAGTATCCCGTTGAGTTTACTTTTGGTATTTCGCATTTTCGCCAGCTGGTGCTTGTTCTCAGAGTTTGGTCCATCTCATCACCAACTTCTCCACTCACTGATCTGGGCCACTGGTGCCATACTACGCAGAGAACAAATAGTGAAGTCTGTTTCTGACTGCCCTACTGCAATGATGCTACTGTTATACCGCCGTTCTACCTCCGCCGTGCTCCACACCCGGAGTTACTCAATCGACTATCTACTACGGCTGATTCCCAAATCGTCACCAATCGCAGCACCGCCCGAGACTTCTCCAACTTCGGCACAGAGGAAATCATCGAAATCAAGGGGCGCTATTCCGAAGGCGGCAGCGTCATCTCTTCTCTACACACCAAGTGACCTCAACGCATACTTCAGTCCGCCAGATCTGCCCCAGGCATCGGCGGTCGAAATCAGCAAATCCGATGCGTTTTTCTACAAGTCGAAGTTTGCCCACATCTGGACTTGTGCGCTGTACGACGAGATACCCGATGTCAAAGTGGACCGACTCTCGATCGCCAGAGATGAAAAACTCAGTAACATGGACTCGCAGAAATTGCAAACCATGGCGGTAAAAACCAGTTTTGGAGTTCCCATGCAAACCCTCCGCAAGCTCCCCGAGGTGCTTTTGTTGGGCCACACCAATGCTGGAAAATCCACCCTAGTCAACAACCTCCTCCTCACGAGGCAGCAGGCAAAAACCGCCAACGCAGACACAGAGCTTGCTTACGTCAGCAGCAGGGCTGGGTTCACGAAGTGCCTCAATTGCTTCACTGTAGGAAACCGACTCCGAGTCGTGGATAGTCCTGGGTATGGTGAATTTGCTATCAACGATCAGGGCAAGGTGGTTCTAGACTACATAGAGCACAGGAAGCAACTTCGGAGAGTTTTCATGCTCATTGATGGCACCGTTGGTGCACGTGACGAGGATTTAGTGTTAATCAATCACCTCACTGCCAACGGAGTGCCGTTTGAGATTGTCATGACAAAAGCAGACGAGGTGTTCCGCAAAGTTCACAAGCGGCTAGGAAAAAAGAGTCTAGATCGTGCCTATGCCGCCGAGTTGAACTCTAAAGTCGTGGAGCACTTTGCCCGGATTATCGATGAAGCTGGGTTCGCCGAACTTGCGATGCGGCCCAAGATATTTTTCAATAACTCAAAAAGCACAGCACTAGTGCCTAAGAGGTTCGGCTTTCGCGAGATTCGCCATGCTATTTTGGAGTCGACGTCGGTTAGCATGTAGAGAACGATTCAGGTAGGTGGTCCGTTCAGCACATAGAGGAAGGTGGACGTTTATAAAGAGGGCTAGAAGTTTCTGTATATAGAGGAAGTAAAAATTTCAGCATTTAGAGGTGAAGTGATGGGTTGAAGATTTAGCGCAAATAGATGGACGTTGCGGTCAGCCTACTAAGTTAAACTGAAGGTTGAGAAGAAAACCATGGGTTTGCGAAGATTACAAGTTTTGAACGAGCGACGGAATGACGGCTTTCTCTTCTATCAAAATGTCCCCACATGAAATAACCATTCCCTCTCGCCGCACGCTGCTTCGTCTTCACACCAACATAAACGCCTCTCAGTCTGCTACTGCCTTTTCCACTGCGCCTACACGAACTCTTGCAAATTCCCTTTTCATGCCTTTTCTGTATTTCTCACATTGTGAACTCATAATTCCCTTAGAAACGACCACGGCCTCCTCTGCTTCCGCCTCTGCCGCCGCTGAAACCACCACCGTTGAAACCGCCGCCAAATCCGCCGCGGCCTCCGCCTCTAGCGCCGAATCCACCACCTCTGGAGCTAAATCCACCTCTGGATCCGCCACGGGCACCGCCACGAGGCGCAAAACCTCCACGTCCTCCTCCACGTCCTCCACGGGCACCAAACCCACCTCTGGAATCTCCACGACCGCCAGCAGACTTTCTCTTTGGCTTGGGGCCAACTTCCTTGGCCTTGGGCAAAAATCTCTCCAAAGGTAAGAGTTTGTCAGGTGATATGAAGAACTTGTCACCATCTTTGAAAGACGTAGCCTGGACACCTTCAGAAGGTTTGATGGTGAAAAACACCTCGTTGAGGGGACCCAAAATCTCGTCCACCTTACCAATCTGTTTCTTGTTCTCCAAGTAGATTGGGGCGTTGAAGTATGGAATTTTGGTGTTGATGCTTCTGCAGACGATGTCGCCTTCACAAGTGTGCAAAAATGCGCCCATTTCGAGCACAGTGTCTGGGGGTCCCTGTGGGGCACCGCCATAGCCGCCAGTGAAGCCGCCGCGGCCGCCACGACCGCCTCTAAATCCGCCTCTGCCTCTGTTCATGGTAGTTGGTGGAGATAAATTTTTGGTGCGATGAGGCCTGTGCAGGCCGAGATGGAGCCAGTGTTAGAGGGCGGAAAGTTGGGGCTTGCTGTTTTTGATGAGAATTTGTGGCTTTTATTTTGTACATTTTCTTTGCTGCTGTCTTGTGACTTTCTTTGCAGATTTTGTGGGGCTTCGAGGTGCTACGGATGTAGAGCGAGACGGGCCATCTGGAGATGAAGTATGCGTTTTCAAGACTCAGAAAGATTGTGAATTACTTGCAGGCACTAACTATCCTGTCTCTTTTGGACTACTTTCTTGTTTTGAAGGGTTCTATTTGTTTGGGAGCGTTGAGGCTGCCATCTAGCCATCCTGATGGGGTAAGAAAGCTGAATTTCACACCTTCTAGTGCAGCGAGAAAGTCAAGGTGATACTTAGATAAACTGCTGATATTATCATATTCTGAGATGATTTGGAGCTCTAGTTTGCGGGCAATCATGCCCCAATCTCACATTTTTATGGCCAATGCTTCCCAGCCCAGTTCCTTCATTTCCATCGCTCCAGTATGCACAATATTTTTGGATCGAGTTAGCTCTGATTCTAAAATAATCCATCAGCTGGTTCATCCAACCTTATCGGTTGGGCCTGGACTGAACATCGGGTTTCGTGTGTTTAAACCAAGCAAATCGAGCTCCATAACTCAGAAGGCTACAAGCTTTTCTTGAGTGAACCAGGAGGCTGCACTGAAACAGAAGCATAATGAAGTTAAAAATAGTGCCACTGTTACGAAATCCGAATCTCGCAACCGTGTCACAACATAAAACGCTCGACGCTACTGCTCGTGCCCTATGGTTGCACTTCTTTCATTTCAACTCTCATTTCAACTCTACACGTCAGTCAACAATCCGTTTAGTATGCCAGGATGCACCATGATCGAATTTTTGTGCTGCACCGTTGAATCCAAGTCCAGTATCTTGTATTTAAGAAACAGGAATTGCTGCACTGAATTCAGTCTAGGGCTCCTCCTGACTCAATTCCAGTCAATAAAAGCAAACAAAACCCACTATTAGCCTTCTATAAAGCGTTTTTCCCCTCTCTGGGCCACCTCTAAGTCTTGTGTAACCATATCAAGTAGCCAGTTTCCTATCTCCAGCACTGGAGGGAAAAGAGCGTTCTCTCTCCGCTATCCCTATCCAATTATGCCAGAAGCTCGCTCAATTTCTCTTTTACTTAAGCAATTATCCAGTTTCCGCACTGGATCGTCAGTTTCGCCTTTTCGTCGCTAAACCCTCTCCTCCTCCTCGGGTCCGTCCGGACCTGCACACTCGCTCGCAACTCTCCTCAACCTCCACCACCACAATGTCCGACCGTATGTCACAATTTCCAACACCAAAAGGCGGAAGTCTATTCACAAAGAGCAATTGCCATTTCCCCACAACCACTCTGATTTTCCATCTCTTCGATACTAACCGCAGCGACGTTCAAGGTGGGCCTCACGCCGGAAGAAAAACAACTCTACTCGCAGCTTTTCAAGGCACTTGACCCTGAAGGCAGTGGCATCGTCACCGGCGAGAAATCACGTTCCACATTCGAGAAATCGGGGCTCCCTCCCAACATCTTGGGCGAAATTTGGCAGCTAGCCGACCACAACAATTTGGGATTTCTCACCCAGTTCGGCTTTTGTTTTGCCATGCGTTTGATTGGCTACACCCAGGCGGGCCATTACCCACTGGCGCAACTTGCCGAGAATCCAGGCCCGTTGCCTCGGTTTTCCGGAATTGGCACCTTGAAGCCTCAATCCACCAGCTCGTCGTTGTTGCAGACTCAGCCCAGTTCCGTAGTACCACTGGCACAACAGCAACAGCCAGCCGGCTCGACAGCCATTTCCCCTGTTTCTCCTGCAGATTACGAGCGTTTCTCCCAAATGTACGTGAAAACTACAGGACTGCCTTCGACACTTTTGGAAGGGTCTGCGGCTCGCGACATTTTGTTGAGGGCCAAATTGCCCACTCCAATTTTGGGCCAAATCTGGGGTCTTGTAGATACACAAAACCGCGGCAGTTTGGACTTGCCGGCATTCGTCATGGCCATGCACTTGATCCATGGTTTGTTGAGTGGCTCGCTCTCCACGTTGCCTCCTTTTTTGCCTCAGGACGTGTGGCGGTCTGTGGAAGGTGCTGCGGCTCAAACTCAGCAACCACAGAGTTCTCGTCTGGCGTCAGCAGCGTCGCAAAATACCGTAAGACATGTTCCTACCGGTAGTGTTCCAGGAAATTTGGTTCCTCGGCAGACAGCGCCATCGACAGACGAGTGGACGGTGACTCCACAACAGAAACAGCAATTTGACGCCATTTTTGATCTGTTGGACAAAGACCACGGCGGTGTGTTGGGCCCTGACCAGGTGGCTCTGTTCCTCATGACTTCCCGGCTCGACCAGCAGGACTTGGCGCTGATCTGGGACTTGGCTGACGTGCAAAACTCAGGTAATTTCTCGAAACTCGAGTTTGGCATTGCGTTGTTTTTGGTCAATCGCAAACGTGCTGGCCACCCTTTGCCAAATGTCGTTCCGGAGTCATTGGTTTCCTCCTTGAAGTATGCCTCTGATGGTTCTGCTGCCACTGCAGCAGGTCCTGGCACCGCCGGTCCTTCCTCGGCTGCTGCTCCTAGATCCGCTCCTGTTGATGCTCCTGTTGCTCCTCCAGCAGCCGCACCAAAATCGTCGTACGACGAATTGGCAGATATTTTCAGCCAGCCAACTGATACGGCTTCACAGTTGTCGACTCAGCGTGCACCTTCGCAGGCGCCAATCCAGTCTGTCGGCAGCTCCAGCGATTTGTCAACCAACTTGCCGAAAGTGCGTTCGCATTTGACCTCTTCGTTCAAGCCTCTGTCTACGTTCGGCCAAAGCTTGCTTGCCAAAGAGCCAACGGTGGCAAAAGACCCTGCCACTTTTTCGAACACTGATTTGATTGGTTCCGATGTGAAAGAGGCCATGACGAATGCAGCCGTCGCACCTCCGCAACCTTTCGCTCAGAACTCACAGAGCCAGTTGTCGAGTCAGTTGTCTGGGCAGTTCTCGGGCCAGAACACTCGGTCGCAGTCTCAGCAGGCTCAATTCCCAACCCAGCAGCAACTGGCCCAGTTATCTGGTCAGCCCTCTCAAGGTCAGCCCCCTCAAGGACAGCCTGCTCCATTGGAGAATTCCAGAACTGTTGACTACGAGGCATTGCGGTCAGTCCCTCCACCACCACCAAAAACACGAACTGTGGATCATTCACATGGCTCGTTTTCACCCGGCAGCTCCTCAGCAGCTCCAGAAAGCTCGCCAGCCCCTGCAGCATCTTCGCCTGCTCCCGTCAATAGAGACCTCCTTGCAGATAGAGAGGTTTCCGGTCAATTGGGTGAGGCAAGTTCTGATATCGCCAACCTCTCGAACCAGATCCGCTCATTGACCACACGTACGTCAGAGTTGCATGAGAAAAAGTCGAGTGCAGAACAAGAATTGGCGCGTATCCTCAAGCTCAAGAGTGAGATTGATGGCAAGTTGACGTCATTGCGTGCGTCTTACACCAACGAAACCAAGCAGCTCGAACAGGTTGAGGCGAACTTGACCACCGCCAGAGAAGATGCGGAAGCATTGCGCTCCGAGGCATCAATCACTGAGGCAAAATTGAACAACTTGTCCGCTCAACTTCATGAGAAGCAGGTTGCTGTAGAGGAGCTTCAAAAGAACAACTCGACGATGCGCGAGAGACTAGGCTACTTGAATGCTGAGATTGCCGAGGCAGAAAAGTCACTCGAATCGAAGAACGCCGAGCTGGTACGCTTGAGCAACGAAAACAATGTCAAGAAATCTCAGATCCAGGTATCCATCGTCAAACTTGAGGATGTGAAGAGGGAGATCAAAGAACTTGAGGAACTGCATGAGCGCCAAAGAGCTGAATACGAGAGATTGGAAAATGAGCGAATTGCTGCCGAACAGAGGGCACAGGAAGCCCATGCTCAACACCAGGAAGTTCAGAAGCGTGAAATCAAGCCGCCTCAGACGTCAACTTCCGGATTGGGGTCGGCACTCTCTGCTGTGGCTGGCGCTGCCATTGGTGGTGCTGCCGCATTGGGAGCCGGGCTGTTTTTACATGAGAAGTCTGCGCCCGCTTCGCCAGAAAAGAAAGAACCCATTCAAAGCAGGGAGGAGCCCGAGCATTTCCATGCTGAGCCGGAATCCGTTCCGTCCTCTCAAAATCCAGTCGACGCTTCAATTCACGAGGCTGACAACCTGGCTATAGCTAACTCCGCCTTAGAGCCCTCGTCGGTTCCTGGCGACTTTGGCCTGGCCTTTGGGGCCAATACTTTCAGTGCCGATTCCGACAGTACTGCGAAGGTTGCCGAGCACGCTCCTTTGCAATCCGAGCCCTCTGTCTCTGCTCTTGTGGATGAGGTCATCGAAAAGCCTACAGAAGACATGACTGGCGTGGATGAGTTTAGCACGACTGAGCACGCCGAACAGCGTGAGCAGCAGCCAGAACACCAACATGAGCTCCAACATGAACAGCAGCAGCCACCAGCCTATGACGAGTATTCGGAACAAGACTTCGAAGACTTGAAGAACCAGTTCCCAGAAGTCAATTCCGAGTACGAAGGCTCTGCGGCTCCGGGAGGTGCAGCCACCTCGTCGGCGGTCACAGATTCGTACAGGCATACAGAGTCAGCTGACACACCGGTCACCTCCCCTGATAACTCGGAATACAGGTTCCAGTCATCTGGCGCTGGAGTGATTGGTGGAATGGTTGGAATGCCGGGTGTTTTAGTCGGCGTGCAGCGCACGGACTCGCTCACTTCAAGTGTTCAAAACAACGCTTCGTTGCTGGTGAGAGATGACAACATTGGCGAAGTCAGCGACAGGGCCACATTGAATGAGACCCCCGCACCACACGAGGAGCACTCCGAGGAGGTAGCTAGGCCCGAAGAATCGAGTGAGGGCGAGCGGATTTCGTCGGGTGTGGAACTGTTCGAGATCGTGAACGCCGACGATGCCAAGGAAGCAAGAACTGAAGACAGAGAAAGCGCGTCTCGTCTCGTTTCTGAACCTGAGTCTACTTCCAGAGGAGTCGTCGGAACCTCAACCGAAGAGTTCCCTCCTATCAAGGAGTTGGACTATGACGAGAGCTCGTCCTCGGATGAGGAAGGACCTGAGGAGAAGTTTGACGATGCTGTGGAAAACATCAGTCCTCTGAGCAAAGCCGCTGATGACTTTGACGCGGAGTTTGACGACCTCGAGCCTGCTGCTTTCGAAAAGAAAGATATTGCTGGAGACTCGGCCAAGGACGACTTTGACGACGACTTCAACAACTTGACCGCCGCCAATGCCGATAATCGCGACGAGTTTGAGGAAAGTGACGTTGATTTCGATGATAACTTCACCGGTAGCGCGGCGCCCGACTTCTCGCAGCCTGCTACAGCGCTGACTGGAGAAGACAACGATGAGTGGGACCAGCTTTTTGCAGGATTTGGAAATGCCCCTCCGCCTGCGGCTCCTGCGGCAGCTCCTGCGGATGATGCAGAGCTGTCGAGAAATGTGGCTGTTGATGAGCTTGTTGGCATGGGGTTCGATGAGCAGCTGGTTGTTGAGGCACTCGAGAAGGTGAACTGGGACACCGAGGCTGCCACCAACTACTTGTTGGATCACGCGTGATTGCAGGTTACATACGAGATTGAACGAATGAGAGAGCCAGTGTAGCTGGGCACGATGGGGACTTATACGAAATGGGAATATATTTATACATGTTCAGGTAAGGAACAGTGGAATTTCAGAGAGACATTGGTGAGAACGGCCCGTTCTGAAACACAGCCAGTTGTTGTTTCTACGACACATTGCCATGATTGTTTGTTTCTAGATAAATTGGCCAACTATTTCTTGTTTTGGAATCAACAGTCGAGCATTCACTGACCAGGGAGATTCAAGTCCTTCAAGTCAGCAACCGGCCGCTCAGCCTGAGGCGTCACACGAACAGCATGCCGAGTTACTGGCTCCTCCCAGTCGATAATGGCAGAGTGTACTGTTCTGCGGTTGTCCCACACTACCACGGTGTTGGGCTCCCACGAAGCTCTCAACTGCAAATCATGAGCCAGCTCAATATGGTCGTACAAAAACTTCAACAAGTACTCAGACTCCTGGTGCTTCAACTCCACAATCCGACGAGTGAATGGTTTGTTGACGTAGAGTACCTTTTCACCAGTTGCTGGATGCACTCTCACCAAAGGATGAATGTGTTCCAGTGGCTCTCTTCTCTGGATACCACCATGGCCTGCGGAATTCTGTGCCTGGTTAACCGACGAATGCAACGCGTGCAATCCCTCCAATCGCTTCTGGAACTCTGGCGATAACCTCTTGTAAGCCTCAAGAGTATCAGCAAAAACGGTATCTCCACCGGCATCGGGACCTTCGAGAACTGCAAAAAAAGTAGTTCCTGGAGGTTGGAGTTCGTACGACACATCGGAATGCCAGTCTACGTTCCTGGTACTATGGGAAAATGTGCGCTCAAACTCCTGTGGGTCTGGGCGGCGGTACGTCACGTGAAGTTCGGGAAAGTCTTTGGGAGCTCCCGATGTTGGATGAATGTGCAAGCGTCCAAAGTGGCGTGCGTAGTTGGTGATGAATTCTGGGCCCTTGGTTGCCCAGTCCTGGTCACGGAAAACCACTACACCGCGCTGGGCGACGAAAAGAGAAAGCTCATCTTTGCCAGCATTATCCAATTGCGAAAGTTGCACGCCGTGGACTTCAGTTCCAAATTTAGGGGTGATCTTCTTGACACTCTGATTTCCGTTTTCGGGAAATAAGTGCTTCAACGAGCGGTCGGCAAGAGTACCGGGATCGTGGTGCTCGAAAAACTCTAAGGGTGCAAATTTCTGTTTTGGGTCCCATGTTGGAAGTAGCTCGGGAAATTTCGCTGTCGCAGCACTGGCCCGGCTCACGATGTAGGTGCCGTCTTCATCGATCTCATCGGTATCCTCATGGAAATGGATGTCGAAGTTGTTGTACTTGTTAGCGTTGAAAACTTCGTTGAGTTTCGAACTCTTTGGTGAGTTTTCCTCAATCAATGGCATAGTTGAAGATGAGATAGCGATGTAGGAGGCATTCCATGTGGGCTTATATGAAGTCAGGAACCACAGTTCGCCACATTACGCAATCATTGGGTGCGTTCGATCAAGCGTATGCATATTGTACGACACTAGATTTGATTATGCGAGTCTGACGCCATCCGTCCTTGACGTTAACGTCGTGAATAGCGCAGAAGGACTTGGCTTGTTGGGAGCTGGAGACTGACTGCTACATTTCTACTGTTTTCTGTTTTCTGTTTTCTGTTTTCTGTTTTCTGTTTTCAATTTGAGACATATATTCATTAGATGGGCAACAACCTGTGGCACCTTTTTCTGCTGGTGTCTTTTGTGAGACATCCAGAACAACCTTGAGCATATTCCAACTGGCGCCGTTTCAAGACGGACCAGTCGTGCTACATTTTCTGTTAGCGCTTTTCGAGACGTCCAGTCTCGGCTTGTCTAGCGGATCAGCAAGTTCTTGGTGGACTCAACAATGTCCGGCTTGTTAAGATCCTCCAAGTTCTCAACAGGACGCTCAGCCTGAGGAGTGATTCTGAAGGCATGTCTCGAGACAGGCTCGTCCCAGTCGATGATGGCCGAGTGAACAACTCTGCGGTTGTCCCACACTACCACCGACCGGGGCTCCCACGATGCTCTCAACTGCAAATCGTGCGACTGCTCGATGTGGTCATACAAGAACTTCAACAAGTAGTCGGACTCCTGCTGCTTCAACTCCACGATTCTGCGACTGAACGGCTTGTTCAAAAAAATGATTTTTTCCTTGGTCACGGGGTGGGTTCTGATCAATGGGTGAACGTGAGAAACGGGAGTTCTTCTCTCGATTCCTCCGTGCTGTCTGGAATCTGCCGCCTGCTCGCTGGAAGAGTGGAGACAGTGCAAGCCTTCCAATCTCTTCTGGAACTCGGGCGACAATCTCTTGTATGCCTCGACGGTGTCGGCGAAAATGGTGTCACCGCCAGACTCTGGGCCCTCAAGAACTGCGAAAAACGTGGTTCCTGGAGGCTGGAGCTCGTAGGAAACATCAGAGTGCCACGACACCGCGTTGGTGTTGCCGGAAAACACTCTCTCGAATTCCAGGGGATCAGCACGACGGTAGGTGATGTGCAATTCCGGGTGATCTCTGGGGGCTCCCGAGGTGGGGTGGATGTGCAAGGGGCCAAAGTGGCTGCCGTATTCGACAGCAAACTGGGGTCCAAACTCAGCAAAGTCCTGGTCCCGGAAAATCACCACTCCTCGTTGGGCCACCAAAAGGGCAAGTTCGTCCTTTCCAGCGTCGTTCAATTGGGAGAGCTGGACACCACGCACCTCGGTTCCAAGCTTGGGAGTGACTCTCTTGACTTTTTGAGAGCCCGACTTGGGCAAGAGGTTGGGAAACGAGGCATCTGCTCTAAGTCCGGGGTCTTCGTGCTTGAAGAATTCCAACGGAGGGAATTTCTGGCGGGGATCCCACGTGGGCAAAAAGTCGGCAAAGTGCGAGTTGTTTCTGTTGCGTTTGCTCACGGTGAGCACGCCGTTGTCGTCGATTTCATCAGTTGCCTTGTTGAAGTGGGTGTCGAAGTCTCCGGAACGATGGTCGAGTACTGGGGCCATGATGGTTTCGTTGCTGTTTTACTTTTCTGTTTCTGGTCGGGGCCGTCCTAAAAAAACGGGCAGCCCGATTCCCCTATATAGGGGCGAGAGCCACACCGATTGCAAAAATGTCAAGTCTAATTTCCTGCATGCGCGCCGGGAGCCACAGTGTTTTTGGGTGCGAAGGTCGCTATCACCAGGTCACGTGAGGAGGCCAAATTCCAGCAACCGCCACGACAATCGGATGGGCCGATTTCGGAGGTGAATTCCGCTTCGCGTGCACAATGAAGTGGTGGATCGACACTGTTGGCTGGTTTCCTCGCAATTTCCAATCCTGCTGCTGCTGATTACGGTGCCAGAAGTTGGGCATTCCAGCGCAGTCGCCCGCCTTCGCCTGTGATGATGAGTAAGCGTCTTTTGCAGACACGCAGCCGGTACCAGAAGGGGAATGCTGGCAACTTGAGGCTGCTAGCACGTGATATGTTCCGTATAAAGCAGGGCAGTCGCATTGGCGGGCGCCAGAGAATCTGCGCGTTTTGTGGTTGACGATAGCGTGGCGAGCTCCGGTGCTTCCGAGCTTAGTCGTTGAAATTTCGACTGTTTGTAGCGAATTCTGTCATGGCGTATCGGGTTGATAAGCACGTCAGCGTTTATATGCAGGCAGATACGGTGAAAGCCGAAGGTGTCGCTGCGATTTCGGTGACGTGCGCTGCTGAATTAGCATCGCCGACGGCTGCTGTGTTTTCATCTCGTGACTTCAATCCTTCTACGGGTCCTGCGTATAGTGCCCGATGTGATGGTTACGGCGCTCGACCTTAGAAATCGTGCGCCATTAAATCTGGAGTACGCACGCGAGCGAACACGTCAAAAACGAACAGATAAGGCAACTCATTTCTGCAGCGGAGGCGGACGTGGCCGTTTGTGAAATCAGTGCTACTCTTGAATTCTGCCCAGTATTTCGCCGAAAAAAAATATATATTACAGTTGATAGTCTATATCACAGTTGATGGTGTCTGTATCGTCATCTTACCATCCCAATTACCCATTAACCGACCCGGCTAGACCCGCTAGCGTCGCTGCTGCCTCTAGTTTACCAGGCACAACGCGTTTTGCAGATCAAACGACGAGTTAACAAACTTCACGCCCTGGACCTGCTTTGGCAGCGTCTTCTTTGCTTTTGGTTTCGTCACCTTGAATCGCAGGCCCAAAAGCTGGAGGGGTTTCACGTCCAAGTCAGCAGCATATTCCGCCTTAGGAGACATGTCTGGCGAAGGATAAGCATTGGCGCCGACAGCAGGCTGTGGTTTTACGACCATTTCGGGAGTTTCTGGCTTCGCCTCGTGGCCCAGGGTGGGCCAACAGCAGTCAAGGAAATTTCTTGTGCACCCCTGACATTTGCCACCCTCTATGGATTCGTCACACTTCTTTTTGCGTCTTCTACACGTAAGACAGCCTGTTTTGGTTCTTTTCTTGGGAGCTTTTTCTGCCCTGGGGCTGTGAACTTTCTTTGCAGCAAACAGGATCACCTGCTGGTAGTCTTTATAGGTCATGGCGACAAAGATGCTGGTGTTGTGATTAGCAGAAATATGCTGTTTAGGAGAAAAAAATAGTGGTTACCAGTGATGAAAATGCTGAGTCAGTCAGACTTTTTGCAGGGTGGAACGGGTATCCTGGAAGGGCAGGCAAGCGCGCGCGCGAGGCAAGTGGCACCGAAAATGGAGGCATTTTGCGTTTTCTCCTGCCATTCAGGGTGCGGGCTGAGCCTGCGCGGAAAGTGCACGCGACATGCCTAGCGAGCCGCATTTTTCAACCGGGGAAACCCGTACACCCCAGAGCCGTCTGGTGCCTGGGCTGCCTGCGTCTTTAATGAATCCGAACTTGTCGACTTGAGTCAGTGGTGGACGCTTTTGGAATTTTCAACGCTCTTCGCTATTTATAGTTTCGCCAGATATTAAGATCTGCAGGATATACTCGTTTGGCAAAACTAAGTTAGTTGACGAAGGCTAACTTAGTCACAATGTAACGGGGCAGTTTACGAAAACTGTTGGCTTAACTTGGAGGGGTGTCACGGACGGGACCGTGTTTTAGAGTTTGGGGTATTCTGGCGACACGAATCAGAAGCGAGGTTGCAGCATTGTAGTATTGCATAAGCGAGCTATGCACTAAAACGAGGCTTGCTTTACCGAGAGCGCGAGGTTGCACTACAGAGTAGCGAGTGTTGTTTCAATGAGCACAAGTCTACAGTTGTGAATAAGATGATTCTGAACTAATGAAGTGAGCGTTAAAAACCTGTGTTGCTCTTGGAAACGAGCCTTGCAATACTGAATAAGCTCATTTGTTCAAAACTAGATTTCAGTAATGAAAACCAATTTTGCTATAATCAATGAAAGGCATGCCTTGCTGAAGCAGCTAGTTTTATTTATTGAAAACCACTCAGGATTGAATGGTCCAGGCTTCTCTCTTGAAAACGAGGCATCCATCAATACAAGTCTGACAGTATTGGTGAAGCAGTAAAAATATCGCAGCATTGAATAAGCAAAGGCTCTACTAAAGACGAGTTCTACCCTATGAAACGGGTTTTGCTGTTGAAAGGGCAATGAGGGACGCCTCAGTAGCTCCATAAGCACCGTTTTAGTACTACTTAAGCACCATACTCGCAGATATACTTACTGTAGTGAAGTTTTACTGGAGACGTTCGCTCGAGAAGCAACGTTTTCTGATCTCCGAACTGACTGAAGACGTTCCCATACACCAGGCATACGCCATTTATCGTCTACACCGCGCCGTGAATGCTTTGTTCTTTATACAAGTGGGATGTCAGACCCCGTGACTGGTGGCCAAAATATACCAGGCCCAGATATTCGTTCGTTAACTCGCCATCTGGAGTTTTGTTCCTTTCATGCTTCGCACTTTGCTGGGTCATTAGATCCGATGCCTGTTTTCCTTGGCCTCGTGGAATGGTGACCACACACCTCTCACCGACTCTCCCAGAGGCATCACCTTCTGGTTGAATTTGAACTTGGCGTTGCCGCTGCGCTGGACGTATTCGTCTAGACGACGGAGCACCTCGGAAGTCAGCAAGTTCCGGGCGTCAACGGACTCCACGGCGCCGCTGTTGTATTGGAACGTAAGCTTTGGGTGGCCCTGGCGCCGTGAAATTTCCACAACTGTGTCTTTGTGCGAAGAAGCAAAGTTCTGAAGTGCTCCCTTGGAGAGAAGATCTCTGACACCCTGCGACGAGCCGCCCCAGTTGCAGTACTGAATGGATATTTTATAACATGGCCTCACAAATGCACCCACACCGTTACGGGCGGCAGAAATACGTGGGATGGCCTTGACGGGCATAATGAAGTTGAGTTGGTTGAAGCTGAGAATTTGCACCTGTGCAGGAGCAGACTGAAAAATTGGAGGAGCGGGCGAAATGCAGAGTCTGAGACGAGAAAACGGAAGGTCTATGAAAAAGAAACTTTCTGAAAATAGTTCTTTTGGAAAATAGACAAGTGACTACTCTTCCCCCGCTTTTCTATCGGGCGGTACATTTTAGCCCGGTCCGTTGACCTGAAAACTCGGACCTCCTCCCATAACTGCAAGATTGCAGTTTTTACTGCAATTTGGAGCAGTTCGTCCCGGGTATCGTTAAAACTAGGTTGGCTTTGTCTGCACCGCCATCTCTGTCTACGTCTGCTTTCTGCTCTTCCCATTATTGACTATATGCTGCCCATGCTTTGCGTGTCAACACGCTACTGCAAGGCATCTTCATTAAGCTTCTCCTCAACGAAACGTTCCTCATCCTCGCCATGTGGCACCTTGAAAAATGCATTTCTCCAGAATCCGTCAGATCCAAGCACCTCGCGTGCCACCAACGTATAATTACCAAAGTGCGGAAGAATCTTGGCCCACACAAGCCAGTAAACGGCACCAACGCCGAAAACACCCCAGGTGACCACACACTGGATCCAGTAGGGCAAGTCATTGTAGACACTCTGGCCACCAGTAGGTGGAATGTAGGGAGCAACCACCAAGTAGAGCGAACTGAGGAAGAAGAAAGTCACCACCAGCCAGTGGGCGTTGATGGGCGACTTCCAGTCATACTGGCCTCTGTATGTGCGGTACTTGGCATAAAGAAGCCCAAGTGCAACCGCGGTGTTAACCACGTTAAGAGGGTACGAGATGAGGTTCATCACAAAGTTGTAAGCATCTCCGGGAGGAGGAGCAAGAATGGTGACGATACAAACGACCCAGTGCTGGAAAAGGCCCACAAATGGAGAATTGAAAGGTCTGGAAGTGGCAAAGAACCGCGAGAACGGAAGCACACCTTCACGACCAAGTTGCTGGATAATACGGCCCTGGGAGAAAATCACCAGGAGCACGTTTCCGAGAGTCAGGAGCGCCACAAACACACAGGCGGCCTTTTCGGCAGTAGGACCGAAGGCGTAGCGGAAAAGTGCGGCCGCAACCACACGGCCCGAGGTGGCAATCTCCTCCTTGGGGACCACGGCAAAGTAGGCGACGTTGACGAAGATGTAGAGCACGGAAATCACAAGGAATGCCGAGGGCGCAGCGTACTTCAAAATCTTGGTGGGGTTCTTGGCCTCACCAAGCGCATAGTTGACGTTCGAGTATCCCACATACGACCAAATGACGTTATAGAGAGCATTGACAATGCCGTATCCGGTGGGGCTGGGTCCCGAGAAAGAGTTGTGGAAGTTGTGGGGCTGTTCAAAGCCGTTCTTGCGGATTCCACCGCCGAGAGCCACCCATCCGGTGACAGAAATGAACAAAACGATCACCACCTTGAAAACACCCAAGGCGTTGGCCAAGAAAAGGCCCAGTTTCACGTGCAAACCGTTGAGCAAAAACGCAAACGTCACAACCGCACAGCCAATACCACGCGAGTTCCATTTGGTGATTTCTTTTCCGGCGGCCTCAAGCAAAAACTCTCCAGTAACGATGGAGTTACCAGCAGCCCACCCGAGGAAGAAAATGTACGACGCGTACATAGCAGTGACAAGGAACTGGGGGTGACGGTAGAAATGCTCAAGGTAGTTCTTTTCTCCACCATTTCTGGGAATGGCTGATCCAAGTTCCATGTAAGTGAGAAGTCCGGAGAACGCAATCAACGAACCCAACGCCCACATGATCATGGTGGTACCGACCGATCCAGAAAGATTGTAAATTGTGGAGGTGGTGGAGAACACACCGGCACCAATGATTCTGTTGGCAATAAGGAAGATGGCGCTGACCACGCCAATCTGTTTCTTGTTCTGGTCGATGTTGACCACTTTGACGCTTCCTAACACGGAAGCGCCGTCGGAGACGAATTCCGAACCCTTTTCCTCCGATGACTCTGATTTACTCACGTTGGCCATTTTTCCTGATCAAGATCGCTTGGAGTGGAGATGAAATCTCGAAAAGAGATGCGGAAGACCAGATATATAACGCCAGGTTTAGGCTGCGATGCGATGCCACAGGCAGGTCCGGAAGTCGAACGCCGCGGGCCACCGCCCCTCGGAAGTCGCGAAGAAGGGTCTAGCGCATCACGTGATTAGCGGTCGCCGCCCTCCAGAACGACGCAGACGGGGCAGCGGCGCCATGCTATTGGACAATGCTGCCCCCGTATCTCGCCGCCTGGTCCCTGCCACGGCGGTGCCGGCGCCACAGTTTAAATGCTCGGCGTTCTGCAAAGAAAATCTGATGCTTCTTATGCATGTACCATGCGCACTGACAGATGCCAATATGCGCGGCACAGCAAAGGTGATTTCACGTGACCAGGCTGCAAAAAAATGCTGTGCCTGAGAGTGCCATCCATGCAGGCGCGAACGGCTTTTTCTGGGCAAGTCCAAGTTGTGGCTTTTGGAGCCGAAGATAGTCCTGTATACGGAGCACGATATTCGTGCATGCCGACTCGATCGGGTAGCCGAGTGAGAACGCCGTCGGGCTCGTTCTTCAGGCGTGAACATGTGCGGTTGGATAAGATGAAGCAAACAGAAATAGCCTGAATATCGACAGATGCGAAAAACAGAAATCGTCGGCTGATCTCCGAGACGGCAAACCAAGCGGGGAACGAAAACCACAGCGATGGTGACATTCGTTTTTTCTGGGTACGGGGGATTGAGCACGGTGAATATACGGGGTAGAATGATCGGACTTGAGATTACTCCACAGTCTCGGCGTAATGTAGAAATCATGCACATCAGGTTCGGGGTGGTGGCCTAGGCACAGGACAAGATGACCCGGCGTGGTTATTTGACCGCCTTCCAAAATTGCTAGATACGGAAAATTCGTGTCTTTGCTGATGTTCCACTGCTGCTGTTCCCCGGCTGTTTAGGTACCCTGGCTGTTTTTGATGCTAGGTGTGATTTCACTAGGTGCTTGGCACCCAATGATGATAGCTTGCTTAGCAAGAGAGAATGAGGCTGTGATGTAAAATGCTCTTTAAACCTTGAGTGACCTTGTGGCCACAGTTCTGTGATACTTGGCACCTCCAGATTTCAAGCGTCGTGATGATCGGGCTTCTTTTCTTGGTGCAGTTATCCAGCTGGTGACGGATGATCGTGTATTCTTGGTATAGTCTTCCATTCAGAAAAACTCCTTGTTGCTTAAGCGAAAACTTTGATTCCTAATGAAGACTGCAATATTGCCTTGTGAACCTTAGATTTATCTTCATCACACTACTCTAGCGCGAGCTGCTACATGGTTCCCCCTTCTCCAAAGAAACGAATTCAGTGCATGTTATTCAGTTTTTCCCACCTTATACAGAAGGACGAAGTTTCGTTTATGTCCCACTGTTCTCGTTCTCGTTGCTAAGCGTCTGTTACGTTGAAGTGGTTGGCAACGTACACCATGGAACGCGAAATTCTCGATCACAATCTATTTTCTGCAGATGACCGGCTTCTCTATAGATGCGGCTGGTCATCTGTTTTCGCTGCCTCTTGGTGCTGTGGCGTTACAGCTCGCACGGCAACGTTGGTTGTTCTCGTCGGGTTACATGAATCAATAGCCATCACACCACCACAGTATGGTTTTCTTCCCAGTTACAACTTTATGAGTACATAACAAGCGAAACCTTTTTTTGCTCGCAGTTCCAATTCAATGATGGCATTGCAGGAAGCGTCATCTCTAATGATTTGACAAACGCTGCATTTCCAGCAACAACTTTGATGACCAGAGAGCTCCTCGTTGCGCCACAAATTTGCAATGTTCGGTGAGTGTCTGAAGAGAGAGCAAGTGACTAAGCATACTCTGACCACCAGCAACTGACAGCGTCCCAGCCGCCCTATTGTCGCTGACTAATCGTAGAACACTTCTCACCATCCGTTCGTCTCAAAATTAACACCTCTACGGTGCTGCTTTACATTATTTTGCTTTTATTGCCTTCTAGATCTCCTGGGCTCACTGAAGCGCCTTCTTGAGCAAGTCGCCAGCCTGCTGCACGCTGGCATCCGAACCCACGATGTACACATAGTTTCCGTTTTTCTCACCAGTCCGAGGTACACTGACAAACGCGTCGGTGTTTTTGCGGAGCTGGGCAAGCTTGCGGCCCTGGGGCCCGATGATCTTGGAAAACTGCGATCTGGGCTCAGGAACATAGAACCACCCAGCATGCGACGCAGACTTTGCACGCTCCAACTGCTCGGAGACAAGCGCATGGGCCTTAGCAGCCGCCTCTTCGTCACCCACAAACCTCCAGGGAATCGTTTTGGTGCCCGTGTTGCCATCAAACTCGGAAACAAAAAGCGCTGGCTCATCCGCGACAAACTCTGATGGTGGAGTAGGAATCGTGGCGTTTGACAAAGACGACGCCTCACGCGAACGGTTGCCGTGAGAAACCTCAACGCCATGGTCGACTCTGAGTGTCTTGATCAACAGACCCCGGTCGGACACGAACGAGTGAAGCGAAGCAGGCACTTCCAAGCTGTGCGACCAGTTGTCCTTGGTCAATTCGGCGATTTTAGCGCGGACCCGTTCGATGTTCTCTGGCAAACCAGAAACCTCAACAAATGGAGATTTCTCAGATGCGCGAGGCACGAAGATCTGCACGTCAAACTCGTCCAGCAACGCCTGGCGAGTCAGGCCGCCGTGGCCAATCAACACTCCGTGCTTCTCGCGAGGAACCTCGATTTTCTCCTTCACCTCGGCCTTCTTCTTCGCCACGAACTGCTCGATCTGGCTCACAATCTTCTCCACGATACGCTTGTCGCCGGCACACACCACAACATCGGAGTCCGAGCTCTCGGATGGGAACTTCATGAATCTGTTGTACTGAGACGCCAGCGCATTCTCGCCTCCAGCCGCAGCAATGATGGTTCTACGAACTGAACCAGATGGTCCAATAAGACCGCCATGGTAAGCGCGGGGCACGTCCACTTCAACGGTCACGAAGTTTTCTGCCTCAGACACAATGTCGGAGATTTTCTGTGCCGCATCCTTGAGCGCCTTGCGCGAGCCGGTCAACTCAACTTCAGCATAGCCGTGCTCCTCTTCTGAAGCACGGTCCTTGGCGAACTTGAAGTCCACGCCAGTGCCGTCTGCGATATCCTTGATGGTTTCACCGTTTTTGCCGATAACACGCCCGATAGCGGCGGTGGGAACCTTGATCGTCTCCTTGAAGCCATTCTCCTTCTCAAACTGGTACAACTCCAAGAGCTCCTCCTCAGCCTTGGCAACCGAGCGCGAGGGTCCACGAATCACAACCTCGTTGTTGGAGCGGGGCGCGTCTGCGAAGTTCTGGTTATGTTCAGATGGGAACCAAATGCGCACGTTGTACTTGTCCTGCAATCTGAGGATAGAGGAGAAGTTGGGACCAATAATGCGGCGGTGGTATTGCTCTTCGATCTTGAGACGGGCCACGGTATCGTCGGCCAATTTCTTGGCCAGCGCAGCAATTGCCGCTTTGGCATCGTCGGCACTTCTCTTGATTCCGGAAATGACAATCTCTACCTTGGTCTGCTCATCGTCGCGGTCGGCAATATCGATGTTAACGCCGTACTCAGCCCGGAGCGCGTTCAAGTTGGCGCCGCCTTTGCCGATTATACGAGGCAACACCGACGCAGGCACTTCGACCGTGGTGGTGTATCCGCCCTGATCTTTGTACTCTCTGTTTTCGTCCAACACTGCGGCGATTTCTCTGAGTACCTTGGCGACCTCCTTTTTGAGCCCGCGTGCCTCGACTTCGTTAGCAGACTTGTCAATTTTCACGTTGACCAGGTTGTCGTCGACAGAGCGCAAAATCGACTTGAGCGTGGCGCTCACGATCTTGTGCTCATCAGCGGGAACAGCCAAAGTCTGTGTGATCAAGTCAGCCTGTAGCGTTCTGAACTGGTCGAGAGCTGCGTTTCCGTGCTCCAAGACATCAGAAGCAGTAGCGAAATCGTCAAAGTCGTCCGCCGAGCGAGCCGACCCGTCGTACAAGACAACCTTCTTGTTCAAAATCACGTGCTGGAGGTTGTCGACAGCGGCCAAAGCCTCTGCGATTTGGTTGTGGAAGAACTCGTCAATGTCGTCAACCACCTTGGTGTCCTCGACGGAAATGGAGTTCACCACCGCCACGACCGCCTTGCGGGCATTTTTGGCCTTGTCGGAGTCGGTTTCCAACACCACCACCTCGATTGGAATCGTCGCGGTGTTTGGGTCCTCCAACTCCGCAAGTGAAGGTGGGTTGATGGCCACTCCGTGCTCGTCTGCGATGTTGGCAAACGCCTTGTTGTTAGCCAAAAGAGCCGCAATTGCCTTGACATGCTCCAAGTTACCCTTGTGTGCCTTGCTCATTTCGAGCACCTCCACCTTGTACTGGGAGGTCACCTTGCGGGCCTTTTCCTGAGCTACGGGGATTTTCTTGCGTTCGCCAATAAACTGGACGCCAGTCTCGCCACGCGTAGGCAACTTGATCAACACGCTCTCCTCCTCGAGAATATCCTCGATAGGCAAGAACTGGTGCTTCACGGTGGGGATAGGAACGGTCTCAACAACGAGACTGGCCTCCAACACCGCCAACAAGCTGCGGAGCTGGTCACGTGCGTCCACAACCGCAGCCCTCTCGCCGGAAATAATAACCGAGTTGGAGCGCGAGTTGTAGGGGGGCACCACAAAGTCCAACAGCTGGAATTCCTGGGCCAATTTCGACACAGCGGCGCCGGCAAATGGCTTGATGAACTCCGAGAGCGTCACTGAGACCAGTGCATTCTTGGTGGCCTCCTTAACAATCGCCAAAATCTCGTCTTTGGCGTTTTTCGCTCCGTCTCCGTCTCCTTCGATGGTGACAGCGACGGTCTGCGCGAAAATGTCGTCGCTGTCGTCGTCGTCATTGTCGGCATCTTCGTCCTGTGGCTCGGGAGACGCCTCAAACTGCGCAATCGAGATTTTCACGTTGTTGTCGGCAATGATCGGCTTCAAAGTCCGGCCCTGGGGACCAATGATCTTGGACCGCACCTTGGCGGGAACATCGAACGTCAAAGTCACGGGTTTTGTCAATTTGCGGATCACGAGACGCTTGGCAGTCTTGACCTGCGCAGGTTTTCCGCTGATCAAGAATGTTCTCTTCTTGGTGTGGTGCGAAGTGGTGCATTCGATGCTGGTGCCGGTTTCTGCCTTGACCTGCGTCAAGACCTTGATAAACTCGGGCCGTGGCATGTGCACCTGGTCCTCGACGTCCAAAGAAAACGCCTCCTGGATCGTCAGCGTGTTCATTCTCGCGGCGGGGCGAGCCGAGGTCAGCGACTGGGAAGCAGAAGTCGAGTTCAACGCCGGCGCAACCTGTGCAGCACCGTTGCCGTTCTGGGCAGGGCCCCATGACGTGGAACTAACAACTACGGGTTTGCCACCCAAGACAGGGAAGGCGTTGATGTCAGAATTCACCGACCGAGTGGGCGACGTCAAGTCAGAATCAGCGCCAGCAGACGTCGACTCACGTGACACCGGTTCTTCGGCCACGTAGGTACCGTTGACACGAGCAGCAATGATTTCAGCGGGAGTTGCCATGGTGGGTGGATGATTTTTCAGGGAAAGCAGTCAAAATACGGTTTCAACAAATAGAAACGCTACAAGCCAGATTCGGGGAAGTGGTCACGGGCAAGGTAGCAGGAACAGGAAGGGTTTGCGGAAATTTCGAGGGTGGTTTTGCAGCCGAACTCCAGAATTGGCGGAACGTATCTGGTAGGTTGAGGTGTGGAGGTGTGCCAAGTGGTGAAATTTTAACACCCTCCGCCGGCCTGCACACAGCAGGGCCACGTCGTCAGATTCCCGCTGTTGAGGTGTCCGGCTGCAGGCGAACAATAAAATGTTGGTGATTAGGTCGAACTTGTGCGGTTGTTTCGTAGGCGGTCGTGGGGGGTCTGGGTGGTGGTGACAATCCCGGCTCGGCATCTGAGTTTAAGGAATAGAGAACGCATTATGCTGTCCGGATTTGTTGATTCCAGGGTTCATGTGCAAGAAGAACGGGGTGCAAAAAGCGGCAAAATAATGACCAAGTTCAGATTTTGGCGTCTGCCCCGTTGCCCATATCGGCCCGTGTGACATGACGTACAGGTTGTGAGCGTGCCCACCTGCGCGATTCGCGACAGGAACTACTGGTGGAGAAGTAGACAATCGGCGAGATGGAGAGAATAAGATCGGGAGCTGTGCACGAGGCCTGCCTCCGCAAAAGGGATACCACGCCATCATAAGGAAATCTCGCAAGTTTCACAGTTGCCTTCTCCGCACTCAATAAACTACTCAGTCGCGATGTGGAAAGCGATCGGACACTGTGGGTTCCATCAACAAGATGAAAGGTTTTTTCACTCACTTGTGTTGTTTTGTTTTTTCACTCACTTGCAATACACTAGTCTTAGGTCTCTAGAGTGTCTCGTAAAGCACCTCGTGCAAACGATACTCCTCGTTGACCTCTTCGATATAGGTCAAGTCGCCAATGAAATCGTCCCCTCTCACGACTCCAGGCAAAAGTTTGCCCTGCGCATAGCGGCGCCAAAGCTTCTTGGCCTCCTCGTCGGTACCGAGGTCCCTATACTCGAACTTAATCCCGTTCCCTTGCATTATTGTGGCTAGTCTGTTAGTTTTCTGAATAATTTTCATCCCTCCGGCAAGAGAAGTAAAAAGGTAGATAGGCAAGGACTGCAAATGCTTGCGCAACTCCTCGGGCAGTACGGAGATGTCATCGTCATCGGCATCCGGTGTCACGGCGGTGCTTGGCGTGGAAGGTTGAGTGGACTCAAGAGCAGGTTCCACAGGGAGCGACTCTTTCTCGAGTTTATCCTGTGGCTTCTTGGTATGGGATTCTGCAGAGGCTTCGGACTTGGACTTTTCGGTATGTGATGGCTGCGCAGCGTCGTCGGTGTCATCAGGCACTTGTGACTTGTCAGCAGTCTCGGTAGTCTCGACCGTTTCAGTCTTAGTTTCAGTGGGAATCACGCTAGCAATGACTTTCTTTAGGTCGAAGGCACCAAGAGACGTCTCCGACTCCGCAGCTTTCTCGGTCACATCCAGGTCCTCGTTGAGATCGGCATCTCCCTTCAGCTCGTTATCTTTGGCTGATTCAGGAAGTTGCTCTTTAGTCTCCACCACTTCAGACTCATCGCCGTCAGCTTCAGCAGCATCGTCGATGTCGTCGATTTTCTCTTCAGTGGCTTTCTCTAAAGCGGGCTTCTCTACTTCGGCGTTAGTCTTGGAGGTGCTGGGTACCAGGCTCTCGTTTTCAGCCTCTTCCGCTTCGTTTTCAAGCGATTCGCTAGCTTCGACGGGCCTTTCTTTCTGCTGGGGAATAATGGCATCGGGCTCGGCGACGAGATTGGGCAAGTTCTCCTTTTTCTGCTCCACGTCCTTCTCCTCGGTGACTTCTTTCGATTCTACCACATCAGACTTGTCTTCGGCCTCGGCTTCGGCTCCTTCGGAGGCTGGTTGGCTGACCAATGTAGGCAAGGTGGTCGATTCCTCTTCAGCCTCCTCGAGATTATCCGACTTCGATGATTCGAGTTTTTTGCCCTCATCATCTTGGACGGCGAGCTCTACTTCTCCAGACAATGCCACTTCGTTTTTGGAGTCCTGCTCCTCGTTCAGAGCTTCCGTCTTGTCGGCATCCTCGTCCTTCAATGTTTTTGCCGCCTCAGTCTCCGCATGAGCATTCTGCTTGTCCTGAATCAACGCCTCGGATTTCTCGGCCTGGTCTTCGTCTTCCTCTTGCTTAGTTTCAGCACCGATGTCCGCAGTGTCGATATGCTGAGTCGGTTTTGACTCCTCCGCCGTTCCTGAAATTTCCCTCTCATCCAAGTCCTCGAGCCCTTCGTCCTCTACGCTTCTCTTGTCCTTCTTCTCGTCCTCCTCATCCTCTTCATCCACCTCATCGCCGTGCTCCGTGTTCTCCTCATTCTCCTTCACACTCTCCTCCTCTGCCGGGCTTTTCAAATTCACATACGTTTTCTCTGCTCCCTTATTTTTCTCCCCCACCATCACCTTCAGCAATGCAACGTCGAGGCCGTCCACACTCTCGTATGGATCATCGGACACTAGCGCGCCTTCTCTCACAAGTTCATGGGTATCGGCATCATTTTTCTCATTGAACGGGTCGCGACGAGGCTGACGAGACTGCGACCGCGAAATCAGACGCAAGTAGGCAGTGGACGAGGCTGATCTCTGCGAATACAATCCGCCGGTGGCTGCCAAGTCAGAACTGGGTGCATCCGCGTTGAAGTTGGTGTAGTCGCCAGTGGTGACAAGCGACGGATCCCTGGTGATCGACTCCGAGTGGAACATTTCATTGCTCTGCTCCTGCTCCTTCTCCTTCTCCTTCTCGGCCGCCGCAATGGAGTCTCCCATGGTGGGACGGGCCTGTCTGGAACGGCGATCAGTAGAGTCCTCGGTAACTTCATCAACAGCCAAATCAGCAGGGAGCTCGTACTTGCTGGGGCTGTCCTCGTGCGTGTTCTTGTAGGAGTCACCACGAGCCAAGTGAGGGCGAGGAATGGAGCGAGAACGCGATCTCAGGCGATCGACAGCCCTGTCCAACGAGGCACGCGACCGAGAGGGCGACCGCTCGTCGCGCGCAAAATACGGCGCGTGCAACGAGTCCTGCTCGATTACTCTGGCCGAGGGGCCAAAGTCCAAATGCTTGTTTTGCGCAAACGCCTGGTTCTTGGCGGCCGCGGCGCGCAAGCCGTGGGGCACGCGTTCCAGCTGATGCTCGTAAATCTCGCGAGTTTTCGACCTTTCTCTGTCGGACGACAGGGGAAGTTTGGCTAGGTCGTGAGACTGCACCCTGTTGACAAACAGGCGGTGGTCACCGATGCCGTGCTCCAACTGATACTCGCTGAGGTTGGGTGTCGAGTAGCCGTCGTGGACGAGCAGGTCGTCGGCGGATTCGTCAGTTGCCGCCTTGTCGGGCTGGGCCAGTGAAACATCCGTGCCTCCGGACGGGTCGGACGGGGTGTCGTGTGCCGGCACCGCCACCAGTGCCTCGCCGGCGCTCTCCTCCTTGTCTGCTGCCTCGTGGAGCCGCGCCGCCGTCACCGAGTCGCCTTGCTCCTCAGCCTCCGACGCCTGCTGTCTGAGATACCGGGCGTCCGACTTCACGTGACCGCCGTTGTCCAAAAACTTGTCAAAGTTCTCTTCGGATCCCAAGAGCGCGCCCTCGCTGATGAGATCATCGAGCGAGGCGCCGATCGTCGAGTTAAGAATCAGATACTTGCCTGGTTTCCCGCTGCCGTTGTACTTCTCGGGGTGGATGTAGTTGTTGTGGGCCGAGTCGTCGGCCAGGCGGATGGACGATCCCACCAACGATGGCGACGAAAGCCTCTCTGCTTTTTCCAATTGCTCTTCGATGTTCATTTTGCGGTGGAGATTGCGGTGAGTGGGGCCAGACGGGGAGGAGCGACGGCAGTGTGCAGGCGGGATTGTCAGCGTCACGTGATAAGTTCCCCAGACAACACCCGTACCTTCCGCACGCCCGCCCGAGCGGTTGCAACAGTGTGGTGCCGTGGCTGCAGTGGGGTTTTGCCAGCACTAAACCCCGAAGTTGTCATTTTGGAGGCCAGAGGCCAAAAAAATTCAGAACCAGGAACTGGTCCGCATTTTGCGCCGTAGTGAAAACCTCAACAAAAATCCTGAACTCAGCCGCACCATCCACCAGCTTGTTGGCCTCTGGTAAATGAAGTTCAGCACCACAACATCACGCGGACCCCAAAGTTTCTGGATTCGGAGCATTCGCCCAAACTCACGTTTGCACTGCCAGACCCAAAAATTCAGCCCATTCAGAAAAATCGACTTTGCCGCTCTTTTCTGCTCCCCCAGTTTGTCATATGTTCTGCTCATCCGAGACGGCCAGAAAAAGAAACTGCACTGCAGGTTCGCGGTGCAAATCGCATACACCCACTCCACAAACCCTCCCATCTTTCCCAACTTCTCTCTGCTAAACTAGTGCACCGAGAAACTATCCCGGACAACTTCATTTTAATCGATCGCCTCTTGCTTCAGCATAGGGAAATCAAATACTCAAAAAAGGTTCAGCTCTTTTGTATTCCACGGCTATCCTTTTCTTGAGGTTGCTTACAATCACCACACCCCCCAACAAAGCTCACCTGGTGGTCTTAGTAATCTGCTCGGAGTCCGTGTCACCGTTCTGTCAGCAAAACAACAAAATAGAGGATATTCGTTGATTTCACCGAGATTCACTAGTCCTGGTTTGAGTTCGACACATCCATTAATCAGCACTGTCTACTGAGTCATTTTTGACACATAGACCCTCCCGACAACCCGGAACCAGCTAAGTTTTTTTTGTTTCCACATCCTACACCCATGAGTTCAAAATCAGCAGCTGCCATTTTGCAGCGGCAATTCAAGGACCTCACGGATCCCAAAAAAGGCATCCCCTCGTTTCATATCGAGCTTGACGACGATAACATATTCTTATGGAACGTTGCCATGATGGTGCTTAACAAAGAGTCCGTCTACCACGGCGGCTACTTCAAGGGCCAAATGCGTTTTCCTCCCGATTTCCCATTTTCTCCCCCAACATTCCGGTTCACGCCGGCTCTATACCACCCCAACGTGTACCGTGACGGGCGCTTGTGCATCTCTATTCTCCACCAGGGTGGCGACCCCACTTCGGACGAGCCCGACTCGGAAACCTGGTCTCCTGCGCAGACTGTGGAGTCCGTGTTGATCTCCATTATTTCGTTGTTGGAGGACCCCAACGTCAACTCGCCGGCTAATATCGATGCATCCGTAGAGTTGAGGAAAAACCCCGACGCATACAAGAAGAAAGTTTTGCAGGAGGTGACTCGCTCGAAAACCGACATTCCTGAGGGATTTGAGATTCCCGCTTCGGAGGAGTCAGCATTTGGTGTTGGAAAGAACGGCATCAAGGACCAGGAGCAGGAGCATGTAGACGAAGAATTCTGGTACGACAGTGAGGAGGAGTCCTTTGACGAGGAAAGCTTGATGGACGATATGGAAGATGAGGACGAAGTGGATGTGGAGGAAGAAGACGACAGCGATGTCGAAATGGGCAAATGAGGTGTCGCATCGTTTCATCCCCCCTCCCCAACTCTACTTCTCTCGTACTCTCTGTCGTTTTACGATCTTTGGTGAAAATCGTGTTTAGCATAATGCATCTACATTGAGACAACGTAGCTCGACGGCAAGGGCATGAATTAGGCGGAGACGATAAAAGTTCTCATCAAATCTTCTGTTTTCTATTTCCTATGGGGTTTATACAGTGGCCCGTTGCCTGGAACTCTTACCTGCTAGTTTGGAGGTTGAGTAACACAGACGGAGTCTCGCAAAATGTCGCCAAATTTGCCTTCGCTTCAGCCAAATCCATAGTGTGCTGCTGATCTGGATAACCGAAGCTTGTCAGTACTCTCTCTGGGGAAAAATAGACAACTCCATCGTCTTGACATGTCACTCTATTCTCACAACGCACACAGCACAGAACAGAGCCCTTTTATAGTCTTGACGACCAATAGTACCATATTTCATAGATATGCAGACCCGACTCAAGTCATCCCCAGCTATCGGTCTCTCGTGTTGGAAAGCGACGGTCTCTCGGATCCTCCCACATTGTCTTCTGGCAGATTTTACAAACGCCAGTAATCTGCTTCAAAAACGTCTTTCCAGCTTCAAGAACGTCAGCCTTTAGCTTCAATTTCAATCTTCAGTCTTCACCTTCACAGCGTCAATCTTCAGTTCTCAATGTTCTCTATGGACTCACATAACCCGACAATCCCTTTGCTAGTGCGCCAGCCACGGCGTTTAACTTCAACTTCACAGCCCCGTCCAGGCTCCCGGCGAGATAAAACACCGCCACATACATGTAATTGCGGTGGGTTTCTGAGATTTTGCAGGTCTCGAACTTCTTGACCATGGCCCTCAACGAGCCATCCAAGTCCACCGCAGCCCAGTCGTCAAAATCTGGGTCGTCAGAGTTTTGCTGTTGTTCTAGCGATGCAACCGCCACTAACGAGAAAACTCGCAAGTTGTCCCCATTGAGCTCAGGCCGAGTGTCTATGAGTCCAGCTACAGACACCGTGGTGAGCGGAATGCCCTGGGGCGACAAAAGCAAGCACGCCACAATGTTGGCACGCGTGGAATCGCCTGCCTGGTTTTCGGCAAGCACCTGCGATAAGATCTTGGAGATTTCCTTGGGCTGGAGCATTGTGTGGAAGTGTGCAGGACACCGACTCTGGGAATCACGAGTATGTGTGGCAATGGGGGCCAGAACACCATTTGACGATTCCACAAACGAGGCGGTAGAAATTAAGAAGCAGTTGAGAAATCGGCCCGTATTCTGCCACCGGAAATTGCTCGCGTAGCTCCGTCACCATGTCGCTGTTGAGCTCGTTTTGCAGCTCACAACGTCGCAATCTCAAATAATAAACATTACATGATTTTAGCCTAAGTATTTTTTTTCCCATTTTCAGCGCTTTCGTTCACAAAATTCCGCCCCGTAGCCGCTTTCGCCATGTTCCATGTCTCGCTGGGTGCCTGCGTGCACTCTGGTACACGCTCTACGCGATCACTGTTTTCTTTCCAGTACCACCAATTTTTTTTGAAGAAAAACTAGCCCACCACACACGCTCCGCAGGAAATTATCAGAAGCTGGGTCTCTTCTGTTAATCCTTGTGTCCGAAATCCCCCTCAATTGCATTATCACATCACATCACATCCCATAATCTGTCCCATCCACAACAAATGGACAAACCCCAGGTAGCCCAGGTAGCAGGGGTCAAACGGCCTCCCCTCACAGAGACAAATGCCAACTTGCCATCACCGTCGTTGAAAAAACAAAAGCAAAAGTCACGTGCGGACCCCGTAGATTCCAAGGCGGCAACAACGCAGCTCCAGAAGCCAAATGACAAGCAAACCAAGGCAGCGCGTCTTGTGGGCGAGGAGCTCAGGACGTGGCAGAGCTCATGGCGCCGCATTATGCGCGAATCGGTGGTGTATTTTGACACCCAGGGCTGTGACTTGAGCAACCAACAGCAGTTCCTGGAGCAAAAACGTGCCCAGCGTGCTTTCAAGCTGGTGGGTTGTGAAATTGTCCAGTTCTACGACCGCGACGTCAGCATCATCGTCAGCAGACGTCAGTTTCTGCTGACAAAAGTGTACTCGGCGAACGACATTTTCCACGACGCGGTGAACCTCAAGATCAAGGTTTGGGACTACGAGAAGGTGTTCCGGTTTCTCAAGAACTTGGGGGTCAGCGACAGTGCGCTCGCCAACGAGAAATCTGAAAACCTCTCCAACCTTCTTAAGGAGGAAAAAATCTTTGGTTCTACCGACCGAGATCCAAATGCTCGACGCGATGATTTGCATTACTTGGAGGGCAGTTTCGTCCACGTGTACGACCTCTCACAAGCGGTGCGTCCCATAGCGGTGAGAGAGTGGCCGAGCGAAGACTACCCACAGGTGCATTTGACGCTTGACGGAAAGTGTCCATTTATTGCCGACACCTCTGAAAACCTGGACCGCAAAAAGTTGCGCCGGCTCCAGAAATTCGAAGCATCCAAAGAATATCGCGAGCTTCTCCGCAAAGTCTCGTACGACATCATTAATATCGCAAAGGGTGTATCGGTGAGTCTGCCCTTAGTTTCCAGCGCAGTCACCAGTCCAATCCGAGTGGCCAGCGAGTCCAACACCATTGAGAAACGTAGCACAGACGTCGATTGCGATGTTGAAATCAATGAACCAGACGACGACCGCGTGCTTCCTTACAGTTTCAAGGTGCCGGCGAACTTGGCCCGCAATTCCTCGGTCATGCAACCGGCACTCCACGACTCAAACTCCAAATTCTACGATGTCGCAGCGTCGGGCTACAATGGTGCCTCCAATGCGCTCCAGTACCTGATGGACTCGACCCTCAATAGCATGGCACAGCAGCAAGCTGCACAAGGCAACGGGCTTGGACCCGCCGTATCTCAGGTGCCCTCCAGAAACGTCAATAACTTGAAGCGCCGCATTTTCATGAAGAGGCAGATTCAAAAGGGCCGCGAGCTGGAACGTGAGCAGAAGCCTGGCTACTGCGAGAACTGCCGTGTCAAGTATAACCACTTTGACGATCACATCATGTCGAACCGCCACCGGAACTTCGCCTGCAATGACGAAAACTTCCGTGATATTGACGACCTTGTTGCCACGCTTGCTGAGAGCAAGAGTATGGGCTACGTGTCGTCGAACGGCGACTTTTCGTTCGAAAAATAATATAGCATAATAAATTGGGAAGCGATCAGCACTACGTCTGCTCTGACGAAACCTCGTGGATTCAAATCGGCTAAATTGGGGTCGGATTTGATTCGAAGCAGTAGTTTTGTTATTTTTTTCGCCCAGTATTCGGTTGCATCGTCGATGGAGTTACCACCATCTTCTCCAGGTCCTGCATCTTATCGGTGAAGACATGAACATCGCCAATGTCCAGCGCCTCCAGCAGCTCGGGCACGCCCAGATGCGGTATTATCTGCTTCGAAATCTCCCTAAAGTTGGAGCAGACAAGAAGAAAGTCAACCGATTTGCCGACATGTACCTGAATTCTCGACCTCCCAGAAATCACCATCCACGGAAATCACCACGGAGCGACGACAACGAGTCTGATGGGCTCCGGCTCCCAAAGCCTGTTGTTTTGCCACCACAAGATCCGGCAGCGCAAGAAAGAGCAAAATTTCAACAGTACACTCAGCTACGGGAGAAACTCAAAGGAGCAGCAAATCAACACCAGAAGCAAAAGCCCAGCAAGCAAGCAAGAAACAAAAAAAGTAGCCCTTCGAAAGCGGCCAGAGATCCCATCAAAATCAGCATCCCGACGTTCGTCACCGTGTCGAATCTTGCGACCATGATGGGCATTCCTCTTGCTGAACTTATGACGCGGCTTGAAATGTTCGGATACGAGAAAATGACACATCTGTACATCCTCAACAAAGAGGATGCCTCCCTTATTGCGAGCGAGTTCGGATTTGAAGTCACCATGTCCAACGATGCCGGCATGGACTTGTTTCCGGCAGCACAGGTTACGGAAAAATTGAAACCGCGGCCCCCGGTGGTGACCATCATGGGCCACGTCGATCACGGAAAAACTACAATCTTGGACTACTTGCGTAGGTCCAGTGTCGTGGCTAGCGAATTTGGCGGCATCACTCAGCACATTGGTGCATTTTCGGTGGTGACGCCAATCTCCAAGAAGAATATCACATTTCTCGATACTCCTGGACACGCGGCTTTTCTAAGTATGCGTGAAAGAGGCGCCAATGTGACGGACATTGTGATTTTGGTGGTGGCTGCAGATGATTCTGTGATGCCCCAGACAATTGAGGCCATCAAGCACGCCAAAAAAGCGGGTGTTCCCATGGTGGTTGCCATAAACAAGTCTGACAAGAAGGACGCAAACTTTGACAAGGTTTTAGCGGATTTGGCTCGATACGAAGTCGATATCGAAGACTACGGTGGAGACACCCAGACTGTTCGCGTGAGTGGCAAGACCGGAATGAACATGGACAAGTTAGAGGAGGCGGTGATTACTCTAAGTGAACTCAACGATTTTGTGGCTGAGCCTGTGGGCGTTCCAGCAGAGGGTTGGGTCATTGAGTCTGAGGTCCAGCAGGGTCTTGGAAACGTGCTGACAATGTTGATAAAAAGAGGAACCGTCAAGCCTGGAACATTTCTCGTTGCTGGACAGACGTACTGCAAAGTCCGAGGAATGAGAGACGAAAACGGAAAGCCAGTAAAACAAGCAGGTCCCTCCATGCCAGTGCAAGTTTGGGGCTGGAAAGAGCTTCCTTTGGCAGGCGAGCAGGCACTCGAGGCCAAAACAGAGCAGATTTGCAGGAAGGTGATTCGAAACAGAGAAGACCGCCAGAGACAGATCCAGGCTGCGAAGGACATTGAAACTATCAATGAGAAAAGACAGGAAGAAGTGGACGAGATGCGGCGCCAGGAGAAAATCAACGAGCTCAAATTGGCAGGTCTTGATGTGGATGAATTTATTGAAAATGCGGGGCCTAAAACCGAAGTGGTGAAGTACATGATCAAGGCCGACGTATTCGGTTCCGCGGAAGCGATCAAGGAGAGCATAGATGGACTTGGAAACGACGAGGTGAAGTCCTTGGTGATTTCCCACGATGCAGGTGCACCTACGGAGTCAGACCTCGACACCGCCAGCGCAGTGGGAGCCTCGATTCTCTGTTTCAACTTGAAGGTGCCCAAGAACATTCACACCAAAGCTGATGCTTTGGGAGTTTCAATCACTGAACACAATGTGATCTACCGTCTTATCGAAGGCGTCACTAGCGAGCTCACGTCGAAGTTGAAGCCACACATTGAAATCAAAGTGGTGGGAGAGGTCGATTTGAAGGACATCTTCAACATCACAGGCAAGAACAAGTCGGTGTTCAAGATTGGCGGATGCAAAGTCGTGAGCGGAACCTTGAAGCGTGGCCTGAAGGTGAGAGTGTTGCGCAAGGGCCAGGAGATTTTCTCGGGCAAGTTGTCTTCATTGAAGCAGGTCAAGGACGACATTGCCGAGGTCAAGCGGGGCGCTGAGTGCGGCTTGTCGTTTGAAGGCTGGGACAAATTCGAGCCGGGCGACAAAGTAGAGGCGTTTGAGGAAGTGGAAATTCCTCGCTACCTCTGATTGTACATAGCAGGATCGGGCTCGAGGCAGATAGAGCCATAGAGAGCCTAAAATATAGACCATATCATCGGAATTTCAGCATGGGCGAACAGATAGCTGAATAGTGCGGATAGATTTTCGGCTAGTAAAGGCATACTGCAACTCGTCATTTTCTTGCTTTTCACCTTTTTTTCGCCTACTGTCTCTACTCATCTTGCCAACTCCATCTCTTATCGCGGTCCTGCCTACAACCTCATCTCATGTCGGGTGACGAATATTCCAGCGACGACGAAAGCATCTCCGGATTGCGGTCGGAAGTCATTTTAGGTTTCACTGACTGCTCCATCTCTGCTGATGAAACACCCACAATTGAGGACACTTTCATTGGCGGACAGCCGTTGTGGCTCCATCCCAAGTCTACTCCACCGGAGCAACTCTTGAAATGCGACAATTGTCAAAAACAGATGGCGTTACTTCTTCAGGCGTATGCTCCATTTGAAGGAGAGCCATATGATCGAGTGGTGTACATCTTTGCTTGCAAGAACACCGCCAACTGTCTGGGTAAAAAGGGTTCCATAAAGGCTATCCGCGGAGTATGCAAAGATCCTCACAAGATTCGCCAGATCCAAGACGAGCAGGCGGCAGAGACCCAGCGCCTTCTAGATGAGAAGTTGAAGTTGGAAGAGAGAGCAATCTTGCCTGCTGATGTCACCAAGAACTTGTTTGGGGGCAGCACGACAGAACTGGCGACAAATCCGTTTGGTGGTAATCCGTTCGGCGGAAATCCATTTGCAAAAGGTCCTCTGGAAGCTCCGGTAACGAAGCAGCTGAATGAGGGCCAAAACGCCGAGAAGAAGAAAGACAAGCACCAGCCGAAATCTTACGCCGCGGTGGCTGGGTCGAAGATACCGCAAAAAGTCGAATCGGAGCCCAAAACAACCGTCCAGACCTTGCCCTCTTATCCTGGCTTCTTCGTTTACACTGAGAGAGAGAAGTTCAAGAAAATTACGCTCGAGCCCGAGCTAGAAAAGTACAAGCACCTCATCGACCAAGGCGACGACGACGACGAGCGGACCGCATCGTCTTCCTCTGGGCCTGCTCTCAGCGCCGAAAACGCCAAAATTGCTTCCATGCTCGAAGATTCCGTGTTTCAACATTTCGCATCCACCACTGGCCACAACCCTCTCCAGGTGCTCCGCTACAGTTTGGGCGGGCGGCCTCTTCTCTACCTGGGAAATGATACTATTGCTGAACAGTGGAAAAACAACGGCGCCTCCATTCCCGATCCTGCCTACAATCCATCATCTCACCGTCAGTTCGAACTCCAACTCATGCCCAAGGCCATCATCGATCTCGAGGAGGAACACACGCGCACTGTTGCTGAAATTTTGAATGGCATGTCGTGGGGTACTATCGTTGTCGCTACTGATGCTGAAGACTACATTCCGGAGTTGGACGACAACCATGTAGGCTACGTCCAGGAATACTGTGGAGTGCAGTGGGAGGAATCGACGTAGGGCTGAGCCTGGAGATGGGAGTGCTTGTGGCTGAAACCATTCTGAGAGGTCGAAAACGATATTTAGAGATTGCAGAGCGGTCGACACATTTCTGCTCTTCACAGCAATTGTAGGAAATAAACCGCCGCATGCTTATGAACTCCCGCTAGTCGTCTTAAAATCACCACCAGTCACTTTTTCCACGTAGACTGACTCCGGCAAACTCATTCACTTGTCGCAGCGTTGCCGAGCCGAATCACCCAGCGCGTCTTGACGTCAGCCCGCCGCGACCTACTCGCTTCTGCTGCACAACGATGCGAAGGTCATGCAGGCTAGGATTGCGATTGTCTGAGCACTTAAATATAGACAAACTCTAGCCACCGCCACAGAACACTTTGGCTTTTTTGATTCGCAGTGTCGGAAAAACAGGCCCGCTTTCCACCTGCCTGGCGTCTAGTCCCAAAATAGCCTCCTGCATCGGATCCGTTTGGCGATGGATTGCCAGCGTTGCTTGCCTGCATCCAGTCCGTGCCTGCGTCTCTACAAACCCTTCAACCGCCAACCGCACACCGATTCTTCTTGAAACCATTGAACAACTCTTCCATTTTCCTGGATTTCCACCCCGAATATCCTCCAACCATGGCAGACTCTTCGTCCGACGAGAACTACGAGTCGCACGTCAACGTACCTAACGTCAACCTTGCCTCGTTGCGCAAGAAAGACAAGGGAAACACGCGAACAAACTTGGCCAAAGCGACCAAGCGGTTCAAACCAGCCAACAAAGCTGTGAGATTTCCAGACCATGAAAACAGCCCGTATCGCCACTCGATGCTCTCCACCACCTCCACCACAAACTTGCTGAATTACAGTCTGGACTCTGACTACGATCTGCGAAACTCAGAACGCCACCTCGAGGTCACCGAGGCAGACCCGGCACTTCCAAATTTCCAATTCCATATGCCTGTTTCCCAGAATGTCTCGTCGGCATCGGACCTGGATGCTTCCGACATGTACGATGATCGGCCCCAGGAGATTGGCGTCTCGTCTGACGAAGACGCTCCCCCCACGGATCTGTACATCGGAGATTTGCCTGCTGGAAGCCACGAGACCGATATTGCCGACATCCGCCGCGCTCTGTCTGGCGGACACCTGAATTTCTCCGGCGGAAGCAGTAAGAAAAGCGGAGGCGGCATGCGGGGCGTGTTCCGTCGCGGCCTGCTTGCCTCCGAGGGTCCGCTGCGATCGGACACCTTCATAGGCCGAGTTTTGCGGTTCTCGGGCGGAAATGCGGGGCTCTCGGGTGGCGGTTTAACACCAGGTGCAAGTATGGCAGGAGACGACGGTGCTATAGACGAAGAAAAGGCAGTAGGTGGCAGTGCCGAAGACCACACGGTGGAATTGCGCAACTTGGATTTTGCTGAGTTGAACGAAGAGGCACAGAACTTGATTTCTGCCCATGCACCTGAGATGAGAAGCGCACAACGCATGCGGGAGCGCAACGACGAGTTGCGGTCAGACGAGCTGGCAAATATTGGTACCGAAAAAGACAACGCCACCGACCACATTGCGGGCCACTCGCGCTCCACCACCGAGTCGTCGGGCCAGGTCTTTTTCCAGCCGAACCCCGACTTGTTAAGAGACAGTCTTCAAGACGACATACGGGACGAAGATTTCCTAGAGACTGAAGGCGACTACGTGGCTCCACCCAAGCAGGTTCACGCGGGCGTGCTCCTGTCGTTGTTGAAGTTGTACCAGAACCCAGCCCAAAAGAGTCTGGCAACGTTAGCTTCCGACGGCACGACGCTCAATACGCCCATGTTGGCCGACGAGCAATTCGACAGCGCTTACGACTCAAAAAACGTCAGCATGCACGATTTCACAAACCTCACCAAGGCTATCAAACAGGGGCCCAAGAAGATCGCCGGCAAACTCTCGCTGTACACGAAAACCAGGTCTACAACTCCAAGCGCGCAACAGCTGGCAGACTCTGATGATGACGGCTACAGTGAGGGTGAGGGTGGCCTCGATGGTGATGCTGCGAACTTGCCGTCGTTTTCCAATGCTAGACCCAAACAGCATAAGCAACCACGTTCGTTCAAGCAGGACCGCACAGCTGCGGCCAAAAAGGTACACGCCAAATTCCGCAAGCGCAACAACCAGCGCCTTCGTATCACCGTCCATATCGCCGACATTCTTCAGCGGCAGCGCTTTATCATTCGTATCTGCAGAGCACTTATGATGTATGGCGCTCCGACACACAGACTTGAAGAGTATATGGTGATGACACTGAGAGTTCTAGAAATCGACGGGCAGTTTGTTTACTTTCCAGGTACCATGATCATTTCGTTTGGCGATGCTGCCACCAGAACCTCGGAGGTGCACTTGGTCCGGTGTGCCCAGGGCGTGCAATTGTCGAAACTAGCAGATACCCACAGCGTCTACAAAGCCGTGATCCACGACCTCATTGGTGTGGAGGAGGCGGCACAGAAGTTGGAGGAGTTGATGCGGAGGAAGAACAACTACCTGCCCTGGATCTGTGTCTTTCTCTATGGCCTTGGTCTGGGCTCAGTGTGCACCTGGGGCTATGGTGGAGGCTGGCTCGATATTCCAGTGGCATTTGGCTTGGGCTTGTTCATCGGATATCTTCAGTTCTTCGTGTCGTCCAAGTCGCATCTCTACCTGTCGATTTTCGAAGTGACCTCTTCGATTGTGGTATCCTTTGCGGCCCGCGGTATTGGCTCCATTAAAGGTGGTGACCTTTTCTGCTTCGGTGCCATTGCTCAGGGCTCTCTTTCGCTTATTTTGCCGGGATACATCATTCTCTGCGGATCTCTAGAGTTGCAGTCCAAGAATTTGGTGGCCGGCTCGGTGCGGATGTTCTACGCTATCATTTACTCGCTTTTCCTTGGTTTTGGAATCACTCTCGGCGCTTCGCTCTATGGCTGGGTCGATCATAATGCCACAGATGCTGCCCAGTGTGCTGCTGGTCATGCAATTGATGACAAGTGGCGTATTTTATTCGTGCCACTCTTCTCGCTTTGTTTGGGATTGATCAACCAGGCCCGTTTCACGCAATTGCCAGTCATGATTTTGATCTCTTCTATTGCATACATTGGTACGTTTTTTGCAGGCAAACATTTTGCTGATGTCACCGAGTTCACCGCTTCCATTGGTGCCTTCATTATTGGCATCTTGGGTAACATGTACTCGCGCATAGGTAAGGGAATGGCAGTCAGTGCCATGCTTCCAGCAATTTTCGTCCAAGTCCCTTCTGGTATTGCTTCAAAAAGTACGCTTCTTGCCGGAGTCCAAACTGCCAACAAGATCACCAATTCCAGCTCCGCCTCAGGAGGTTCCACAGATTTGAGCTCGTTGAGTTTCGGTGCTACCATGGTGGAGGTGTCAATTGGCATTAGTGTGGGGTTGTTTGCAGCTGCACTTGTTGTGTATCCGTTTGGCAAGAAGGGCACATCTCTCTTTACATTGTAGTTCATGACTGCCAAAACACATTAACGACGCATGCATGGACACTCGTCAGCTCTCGCTGCAAAAATATAGATTGAATTATGAAACTGTAGCGACCAACCCAATGAATTAGGCGAACGAAGTTGGCTTCTGATTTTCGTTCGTGGCGCCAAAACCAATGTCCATAGTAGAAAAATAGATCCTTCATGGGGCTTTTGGAGCCCGTCCGTGATAAGGAAAGCTCGGTCGAAGCTCAGAGGGAGGAGTTAGGGCTAGTTAAGTGGTACCCAGTGGGAAGAGATGCGGACTATGCTAACACAAAGGGAAATTTAGGCCCTGTAGAGAATAATGACATTCTATTTTTTTAAAAAAAAATAGTATATGTATAACCTCTTGCCACACTATTCGCATTTTCACTGAGATTCGTAGAACTTGCGACCAAACCTTCAACCTAAAGATGGATTAAAAATCGAAAAGCGATCAAAATCAAAAACTTTTTTTTGGCAGGTTCTCAGACAGCACTTAAGCATGGGAGGGTATTAGAATTTCACTTCACCTATGCCACTATCCATGCCCACTCGAAGGTGCCCGAGGGCTTCGATGGAGGGAGCCAAGCCATGCTAGCAACATATGCACAGACTCCGACCAGTATATATTCACTCAATTTCCCCTGAAAATCCAATAAACCAATAAATGCAAGCAACTACTTGGGAGTTATCTAAGTTCTTTGTATACGGAGACTTAACTCTCGTTATTGTACTTCAATCTGATTTTCTAATGCGCAAAATCCAAATAACAATGAATTAAAGGCAAAATGAGGCAAAAATGAAACGGTAGGACCCATTTTTCTAATTTTCAGTTCATCTTATAGAAGCAATATTAATTTTCATCAACAATTGGCACTCTGGCCGAGTGGTCTAAGGCGCCAGGGTAAGGTTACCTTACCATACATTCCTGGTCTCTTCGGAGGCGCGAGTTCGAACCTCGCGGGTG